>JBAJNP010014094.1:0-11349 GCA_036877545.1 Yasuhikotakia modesta | reverse complement strand
TATCTATCTATCTATCTATCTATCTATCTATCTATCTATCTATCTATCTATCTATCTATCTATCTCTGTCTCTCTCTCTCTCTCTCTTCGTGAAATCAGCAGTGGTCTTAAGTTCCTTTAATTGCCCACTGATTTCAATGTAATTAGAATACTTTATAGTGTATAATGTAAAATGAACTGTTGTGCATTGTTCTGTCATGTATACTGTACTCATTTAATGTGACTTATACAACTAGCATTGACACTGTTCACGCTCTGGACAGAATTGATACACAGACCTGATTTATTTACAAAATTTCAGTTTTTTGAGTTTTTTGTTCACCTTTGCATTTCACACCAGATTTTTACACATAAGCAACAGATACCTACAGATAATAAGTATTTTTTACATTATTTTTTTCTTTACTTAAATCTTTTGTAAACCTGAAACATTGAAACAATTCACACTGGGAAAAGTGCTATAAAAAATCAAACCGTCAACAAATCGCACCTTTACTGTACTTTCATTTAGGTTATGAATGCAGTTATATTTTTAAAAGGAACATAATTATTGTTATTGTTAATATATATTTTTGCTAACATGAGCCAGATTTCAGACTGTGTGTGTGTGTGTGTGTGTAAAAAGTGTGTAGATGTTTGTGTAATTGCAGATAAATGTGAGTGAATCAGTGTGAAGATGTGCAGTGCAAATAACCCTCTCCCCCCCATACCCATAATGCCTTGCAGGCCTGGTTTTCACCACATCAGGATACAGGCCTCCAGGCTGAATTCCGGTATGAAACGGAGCGCTGGTGCACCGCAATATGTGTGTGACACACATGCAATCCCCTTTCAGACAGATGGACAGGTGCTGTAACGGACAGTTACTTCCATTTGTCTTTTTCTTCGTTAAATGCATCCAGTTCTGCTAAGTTTGTGTCACCTACACAAACAACATGTACACAAATCCACACACTGATCCACTATGTGCACACAATTACCAGACCAGCATTACACAAAGCAATTTGAAAGCTTTAAATTTTGGTTAGAGTATCAGTTTTTGTTGCTTTATTTTGCATAATTTTTCAATGAACATATTTTGGGCCTTAATTGCCAATTTGCTCAGAATCGCTGGTTTATTCTGTTTACCAGATCATCACAGGTTTACAGTAAAATACAGCGCTAAAGTGGAGTATGTTTTTATTCCAGGAATATTTACCATGGAGTTGCCATCTTTACATTAGGTATCTTGCCTTAGGCCTATATTTCAAACAAAGTGCACAGGCACCGCAAATCACTGTAACAAAGCCTTAAACCACATTTAAACCAACAGGGTTCTGCACACTGATGTTATTTAAAGTTCTATGAACTTAGTGCAGCAGAATGCTGAAGTTAAGTTCACCTTTAAAATGAATTAATGGATTTGGTGATGCTTAAATTATGAGCTCATGATTTTAAAGGTTTTGTTGCATTGATATTTAATGTTTACCCCATAAAAGTGGGAGTTTACAAGATCATGTAAAAACAAAGACCATAAGTCTCTGCCATCAACTACACAAAAACAAAGATACTTTAGTGAGCAACATCAGTGACTCAAACATAGATGTCAGGCTGAGGTTTGTTTTATTAAGAATACGATTTAAAGGTGACACTTAAAGGTTGTTCATTCATTTCTATTATTATTAACCACCATGGAATTAGAATCTAGGAGATGGAACCAAACCAAAGAGACGTGGATGAGATTTTCTGTCATTTTTAACCCAGAGCTGCCATCTCCTGGCCATTCCTGGCTTACAGAATCCTGACACTCCTCATAAATCCTGAAACCCATCGCAACACAGCCACCAACTTATTCAGGCCCGTTTTCAAATGACCCTGACTGGTTAACATGTACAATGCCAACATATAGGCCACATATATGATCGTTTGTACAAGATAAACATACAATAAAGCTGTGATTGTGTTACCAATAGCTTTTAAACTTTTAAACTGTTCTGGAACAGATATATAGATGTTGAAAGTTTCCCTGTGGACAAACGCACACAAGCATGTTATTGTGTGGTGAGTGAGTAAGTGTATGTGTGCATGAGTGTTCTCAGCTTTAAGGGGATGTGCTGGGTAACTGTTGCCCGCTTTGGGTTTCCGGACTGGGCGCCTGCAGACTGCCAGTTCCCCCTCTCCCTCTCCCTCTATCTGTCTCCTCATCTCTCCTTTTATCTCTTTATCACACCAACCAGAAACTCAGCCAGGATACTGTGGTAACGCCCGGGCTGATTTCTGCTACACCATAGTGATTTTGATGCAAGGGAAGAGTTGATAGGGCATGGGGTTAGCAACACCAATGTCACGGGTTCGATTTGTTCGACAAATGCATTTATATAATGAAGAGAAGAGTAACAGTGTGCTAATTTTTATGTGCTTGGTTTATTTRCCAGTTACCAAGATAACATCWTGTTGGATTATCAAATATACTATCGTTCCAATGAGTGTAAATGAGTTTATCTTTATTTTGTGTAAACATACAGCAAACTTTATAGTTATATATGATGTTTATATACAATGTCTAATATATAGGCTGCAGAGAGACCAATGGCAGGGATAAAGATTTCTTATGCTATCTCTTTATCCTCAGGCCTAAAAGAATAATGCCAACGTATTGATCAAAACGTTATAGTTATTACAGTGTAAAACGCTGCTTCGTTTCTATGTGTGTATGAATGTGTGTGTGTGTGTATGATAGTGAGTGTATGTGAAATTTCATATCTGGCTGGTAGTCAGCAGATCACAGACAGAGTATTAATAGTCACTGTGTGTTGAACAGACTGGCATGTTTTTGTGAATACAGCTAAAAGGGGCAGATTTAACACAAAGATCAGAGCCCCATCTTATTAATGTCATATGCATGTGAATTTGTTTGTGCGTATCTCAAATATAACATGCCATGGCATCGTACAAAAATTCCATCATTTTGACCACAGTGGCTCACAACAAACTTTTGATGTTTTGCCATCAAACCCAGGGCATCCACAGTTTGCCGCTACCCCTGTAGTCAAAGATGTAATGAGGATTTATGGCTTGCAGTGTGCCAGTGTCTGCACAACTGAATGAATGCCTGGCAGGACTTGGTATGGCAGCCATTTACCTGCAGACTGAGAAGGTACGAGTAGAAATAAACTGAGGTGTGCGTATAAAACAAAGTCTTTGAACAGCCATTTGAAACCTAGCAGTGTTGGTTTAGCTTGTATTATAAAAAAAAATTGGACCAAAACTGACCAACTGGGGTTGAATTTAGAATGTGAATTTCAGATTTGAAGTTTATTGACAGAAAATAGTTAAAATATGTGCTTATATTAAACCCATAAAACAAATAAATTCACGACTTAAAATGAAGAAGTTCAACTGAGTTAACTTAGCAAAGAGAGTAAACTGTGGCATTTAATATTTATTGACAAAACAAAATTTTATAAACACTTCATCATGTCACTAGAAAGCTTAAGTTAAATATAATGGCCAGTCCAGGTTTATATAAAAAACTATATATAGATGCAGAGGTCAACAATATGCTTACAAATGAAAGTCTAAAAGATTATAATTTCATTTATACATTCAGTTATTGAGTCTGTTAACTCCGCCTTGGTCTTGTTTTCATTTCAACACTTTTGAACGAGTATCTTTCCCCTGTGCGATAGTCGGTGAGGATGTACCATGTGCCCCAGTAGATCCCATCTGTGATGCCGGTGTAACGCCCGGTGTAGTAGCGCCCGTTAAGGTTAGCGGCCAAACAGGAGTCAAACCACCAGCCTGCGCCGTAGTAACGGGCGCAGTTTCCAGCGGCGTATCGATCGTGATCCCGGTCGTATGTGCTGAACGACCTCCCGTCGTGATTATACTGTTTGCTATAGCTGAGTGCGTTGCCTGCGTCTCCGTGAAAATCTCGAGCAGTTAGACGAAACCTTACAGACAGAGTATCACACGTGCATCAGTCACCATACGGAGAACATTTTCAACACTGATCTGGTATTTTACTTGCTTAGCAATTGTTTTTGTTTATTTTTTTAAACCAAAACAATTTACAGATTGCAGCTTAAAGAGAATTAACAATGTAAAAAAGTTGTAAATGTAATAGTGTAAATAGTGTAACAGTGTAAATGTAAGCAGTGTAAAGTTTTTAAAGTTCCTGTGTGTTGGTGGATTTAAAAGTTAATTTAAAGAAAACTACTTGAAATGACATTTATTCATTTGTCAGACGGTTTTATCCAACGTGACTTACAGTGAATTTTTTTTAAATATATACATTTTTATCAGCACTTGTGTGTTTGGGATCAAACCCACAACCTTTGTGCTGCAATGCAACACTAGTTGAGCTACAGGAACTACACTTAAATCTGTTTGCTGCGGGTTTGTTGGCACTGGATTTTAGATGGTAAATACATCATTGTGGTCATTAAGCATGTTTGTGTTTTGTACCTCTGGCTTTCTCCCGACACTTTAAAGGTGTTATAGTTTGCGTGGCGTATCTGTTCGTGCCAGTCTTTGAGGGTGATGCGGAGCGTGTGATGCCCGCTTGAGGTCAGGGCATGAAGAACTGAATTGCCTAGCCAGTGCTCTGCCTGTGGGGAGCCGAATCCATCACGGTACTCCTGCCAGGTTCGGTTAAAGTCAAGTTGTCCATCAAAACGTCGCTGGAACACCGTCCATCCCCCACCAGCCGAAACCATGTCACACACAGCCTGAGAAGAGCGAGGGGCATAGACTATAGTTATACACACACTCATAAAGTCAATCATACAATCACGAAGAAATGACACATACAGACCTCAGAATTTATTTCTCAATAATTGAAAATGATTTACAAAAATGGAAGTTTGGGAAAATTGTCAAAACCTTTTCTTTCTTCAAGTTCAAGCTGCAGTCTGTCCAACGTTTTGGGTTTAAAATGAACAAAAGTCAGTTACTGAGCAAGAACGTGACAGATCAGTGTTCAGCACTCATCTCCTCACCCTGAGTCCCAGCAGTAAGTTTATAATAATTTATCATTTTAGCTGTTGGATCCAATTTCCTGGAAAATGCTAGTTTGGCTTCATTTGACTTCAACATACATAATATGTAAAGGAACGTGCAGTGTTTCAAACAGAGGGGGTGGTAGAGAGGCAATGTTACAGGTTGCAGCTTTCACTCTGAGGGGTTGAAGAACAGATTATAAACAGGTGTGACTGTGGCTTTGTTTGTACCTCTAGCGCTGGCTGCTTTGGATCTGGTTGTATAGTGTAAATTCCGTTCTCTTTGATTCCTAATTGGTAGATTTCTTGACAGTCTTGAGGGTAAAGCCCTGCAGTCGGAGGCACTGCCATACACACAGAACATCTGTGAACGTTTGTGCACTAAATGAACTAGTACTGCCGGACTGCATGGGAGTGTTTGTTCTGTTTATCCGTGGGAATGCGTCTTACCTGTTGGTGTCCTTGGTTTGGGGCCATTAGGTGCGGCGCGTGTGATACTCTTTAACAACAGCAGAAGGTCTTTCTCTCCACCTCTGCCCACAACGTTTTCTAACACAAATAAGGGACACAGAGGAATGTGTTGAGTAATTTGTCTGTGTTGAGATGTGTTGAGATTTCTGTCTGAATTTCTACATTTACATTTATGCATTTGGCATTCTAAACACAATCAGGTAGCTGAATTTAGCCCTTAATTCTCATTTATTAGGAGTATTTATAATAATCCCAACAGATTTCCAATAGGATAAAATAGGATAAAATATTGTGATGATATCACAATACACTTAAGAGTTTAGGAGTTGTGATAACTTATGATTAAAAAGAATTATGACAATACAATACAAAATAGGATTTTAAGATTCAGGCTAAATGAACTTCAGGTTAAACTAACATTTCTAAAGGATGTTTTGGTAAAACAGGTAAAATGTATCTGATATAATTTATACATCTCTTTTAAATGTTAGAAGAATCCTTTTTAATTGTTTTACTTGATTATTTAAAGAGTATTTCTGTGTGATGTTGCAGTATTTGGGTTTGTTGTAAGGTTATACAAAGGTTAGTGAAAGGTTATGTGAGGGTCAGTACTTCAACAAATCCTACATTCCTAAGAACACCTTTGTTTGCTGAGTGTAAATTGGGTTTAACTTAATTGAGACAACAGCAGAGTAGCTAGTCCACTGAACATACTGGAACCAAACATAATGTGCTATCTTAAAGCCCGTCCTATACTTCAATGTGGGAGATATAAGTGATTAAAGCTACAATCTGTAACATCTGTAACTCTCTACTGCCATCTCTGTTTAAAACACAGAACTGCAGGTTACTTGACATACTTTTTTTGCATAATGTTAAAATCTAATTAAGCCAAACTTAAATAATTAAAATAATAAATAATAATTCTAAATGTACTAATTTGTCATTTTTTTGCTCAGTAACTGATTTGTTCATTTCTAACCCAATACCAGTCACAGCCAGTCACAGATGGCAGCTTTAAGTGGAGTGTGGTAATGTTGGAATCATGTATGCTGTGGAATATAATGACCGAGTCTGCTGGACATCTCTCTGAGTCTGTGACTATGACAGTGGAGGTCACACTCAGTCAGCACTGCAGCCATAAGAGCCAAAAAGCCCACAAGTGAATCAGATCCATCTGCCTGATTCACAACCACTGATTCATGTTGCAGCATACAGCGCTGAAGCTGGATTAGACGATCAGATGCATCAGAGGCCTGCAGGACGCACACACACACACACACACACACACAGGATAAGAGCATCAGTCATTTTACTTTACAGTAAATTTCATATTTCATACATCTGTTTTCTCTCACTTTTAATACCTATTGTATATACATTTTTCAATTGCTAACATTTTTTAAATATTTCCTGTCTATAAAAGCAACACTATACATACACATCCAGACATTTGCGTTACAGCACCATAATGCCAAAGACTGAAAAATGTAATAAAATTTTACATTGATGACTTTATGTCAGGTTAAGACAACAAATATTTCAAAAAATCTCAAAACATTCATGCACACAAACATGCTTTTAAATGTCTCAGTTACACCAGAGATATTGTTTACTGTAGTGTGAGGACAGACGTGAGAGACGAACACAACACACCCACACACGCTATTGTCTCGTTCACTCTTACCTGCATGTTTCTGCGACTGTCTGGAGACTTTCTAAGTCGTGACTCTTGCGAGTGATGCGGTTTCAGGTCTGGCACCGCCGGGCTGCAGCTTCCCTCACATCTGCTGTTGAGAGACCCGGCCACCAGAACATCTCTCTGACCCAGAACAAAGATGCACATCATGTTCGCTCCCAGCAAAAGCAGGGGCACCACACACAGGAATACATGCATGCTGCTCGGCCACCGGCAGGAAATCACAGCGAAGTCAAAGCAGATTGAATGCACCTGTTCCCTCTGTTTTCCTCTTTTTCGTCTGCTAGCCTCTATTCTACCACTTACTGTTCTTTCTCTATGAATTTTTGGAATATTGGAATTTTCTATATCCACTGTTCGCAGATTTAAAGTAGTCCGATAGAGTGTCTTCTGTAGTCTATCGCTCACTCAGTCCTGCACATTGTATTGCTGTCTCGAGATGTGCTCCTTGCAGTCTCCTGTTTTTCTTTTTTATTTGATCTTCTCTCGTCTATCCCTCCCTCTCACTCTCCTGCGCTCCCTTTTTGTTTGTGAGGCTCTTTTGGCTCAGATTCCTAGATAACTGTGGCTCTTTGCTGTCTGACATGCACTGGTACACCCACCCCCTAATAGACACACACACACACTTATAGCTATACACAAAACACACATGCAAACACTCACTTTTTAACAAACCAGTGCATTTGGCCTAAAATGGTTTCTTGAGTTATACTGTCTGGAATTATAACAAATAAACAATGGCACATGGTCGTATGTCACATAGAAATGCAAGGTTAAATATGGTCTTTCTTCATTAGGTTTGAACTCATGAGGTGTATTCAGCATGTGTGTGCAGTTTTGAACGTGTGTAAAGTTTACAGAGTTTGTTAAGGTCATAAAAACTCTGAAAAAGAACTGTGAGGAATTCCTCATTTAACAATCATATTAAAAGACAGACACACACACTAATTCATACACACACATAAGCAGAAAAGGACAAAACTCTTGAAAAGGTTGACCTCTGTTACACTTTGACCTTTAACCTTTTTCTGTCTACAAGAGGAAGGTACTAGACCTGTTTTATGAAGGGATGTTTACCCTGTGTGCATGTATCAGGAAGTGGTAAGAATGGCTATAAATACAACTGTGTAATTGTAAATGTGCTTACATGCATGCGGTACCTGTGTATAAAATTATCTTCAAAACCCATGACATCAAAGTAAAAATAACTGGGGTGAAGCAAACCAGAAGTCGCCATTGGGTCAAACGTCTGTGGTGTGTTATTATCTGTGCAGACAGGTTCTGAAACACTTGTTCACTTATAGCCCTTATATTTATATGTAAACACGATCACACGCTGTATTAATACCAGTGACTTGAGCTGAACTGCCACCTAGTGGTGAATATGTGCAATGACGTCATTCGCAGACGTCAAGTGTTTACAAAACAAGGAGCTTTTAGAAACTTGAACTTCCCAGTTTTACTCTCGATTTCTTCATGTAAGTTATTTTTTATAAAACTCAAATGCAAATTTGAGTTCAAACTCAAACTTTCGATGTCCTTACACGGATACACACTTACTAAGATGAGTGGAAATCAATCAGATACATAATGCGTTTGATTTTAATATTGCGCAGCCATACCAATATTAATATTAACTAATATTAATATTAAATCTGACGTCGATAAAGTTAGCATTATAGCATTAGCATATTTTAGGACAGTGCATCCAAGAAAATGATCTTTTAGGTTTCACGCTTTATTTGATGTAGCATTTTAAAGTGCAAACTTGTTATAAAGCTGTCATAGATATCAAATAAGTCTCATATATTATATCTCAAGTCTCATATATTAACCAAATCTTTAACTGCTTGGGTTTTGTGTTTTACGTCACACTAGAGGGCGCAGTTTTAAGCCCCACATTTTTTGAAAAAATGCCCCTTATTTGTTTAATGTGTAATAAAATTATGAATATGTAAAACATTATCACATCTAATATTAGTATTATCTGTTGTAATAGATATTTTAGACTAGATGTACATCAGCTGGAATAGATTTGAGTGGCATCCAATGATTTAACAATCTCACCAATTTGGCCATTTAAAAAAAAGTTTTTAACAACAGCTTTGCTCTTTTTAAATTATGTTTATTAAAAGAAAAACATTGGAAATGCTAACTAAGATGTCGCATGGCTCAGTGACAAAATGACACAAATATTTGTCTGTTATTGCACAAACTTTTTAATAAAATAAACTTATTACACCCCTGCAATCTACCTGTACTTGTGTGTGTCGTAAAACATGTTCATGTAATGCTTTGTTTGCCCAGAAAACGGGTATGTAATTCCTCAAGCGGCCAAGCGACCCTTTCATTTGTACCAGGAAGACATAAAAGACATGCAGAGAAAAAAGTTTGCCAATACACAGCCACGCGAGGGCGTCCAATGTGTTAGTTAAGCGAAATTAAACATTTTATATCTCTAAGACATTTAGTAAATTCAAAACAAGACATATAATCCCAGCTTCCTCCGTGTCTTTATTTTGTTCGCACGTTCAACACGTAAACTGTCTTTACATCCATGAAGAGATTTTTGCTCACAAAGTTGGCGTCCCTACCCAAAAGCGCAAGTTATTCTGTGGGTGAGCGCTTTTCTTTGCTTCCTCTCGGCACGGTTATGCATTAATGCCACTTCTGTAAGATACTGTCTTAAACAGCATCGCCTGCACTGTCCGTGTGCGCAACCCGCACGGGTGATGTGCGTTTAAGCAACGAGATAACATCTCTCAAAGTCGTGGAAGAAAGCACAACTCCACCGGCGCCTGTGTCAACCGTGTTGTTGTTCTCAATCACGTCCGCTCGCCGCCGTTAAACGCAACCATGCAACTCCGCAAGGATGCTCGCATCTCTTGGCTGATTTTCTCACGTTGTCGACAAACGCATCGGGTTTTATCATGTCTGCTCGGATGGAAGAATCGGCACCAGCCCAAGCCCCCGAACCAGCAGTAACCAAAACGAAGAAGACATCTTCGACCAAGGCGAAACCTGCCGCGGCTGCCGCACCAGCTAAAAAGAAGAAAAAGAAGAGCAAGGCGCCTGGCAAGTACAGCCAGCTCGTTATTAATGCGATAAAAACCCTGGGAGAGAAAAACGGATCGTCGCTGTTTAAGATCTACAATGAAGCGAAGAAAGAGAGCTGGTTTGACCAGCAGAACGGACGCATGTATCTGCGCTACTCCATCCGCGCTCTGCTGCTCAACGACACGCTGGTGCAGGTGAAGGGACTGGGAGCAAACGGCTCCTTCAAGCTCAACAAGAAGAAATTTGAGAAAAAGGAGAAAAAGGCCAAGAAAGGTGTCGCCAAAGCGACCAAGACAGAGAAATCTGCCAAACCACCGGCGCCCAAGAAAACCGTGGCCAAAAAAGCGAGCGCAAAGAAGAGCGTAAAAAAGAGCGCAAAAAAGAGCGCAGATAAGAAAAGGAAGAGTCCGACTTCCACGAAGAAAGAAAGCGTTAAGAAAACGTCCCCAAAACCGAAGAAAGCAGCTGCCAAAAAGCCTAAAGTTGCGGTGAAAAAAGCCACCAAGCCAAAGAAGTCAAAATAGACTAAGACGAATAGCTTGTTTGTAAATGGCTTTTTGCAGCATAAGGGAAAGAATTGCAGGGAAATGTTTAGTATTTTTGTTGAAATGGTTGGACTGTATTGGAAACGTTGACCTGTTTTCTATTGTTTTCTGTAGCTCTTCTAGAAACAGCTTCACAGAGACACACCCACTTAAGTAACTGCTTTGCAAGACGTCATGTTTTTTTCCGATGCTGTTTTTTCTGTTGAGTTTTTTTTGCAATATACTGAATATTTGGCAATAGTTTGAAGTTTGTTTAGAAGATGAAGAAGGCGAGAACGCTTTGTAAATATAACGTTTATAAAAATGCAACCTTTTTTATTACAACATTGTCATCTGTGTACTGCTCTGGATGTTAAATAAATCAATGTTTGCAACTTCTGTTGATGGATGTTTGAAGTTGGTCATTTAAACTTGTTCAGACAATAAAATGTTGGTGCAAACAAAAATACATTTGAAACATTTTTCACCCTGTCCGTATGAAATAAAGAAGTATTTGAATATATAAATATATACAATATATTGCAACTGTAGAACTATAATCTGTTTTTAAAACACTTTCTGTTTTAACTCTTTGTCTTTTCTGTACATGGGTAAATAA
>JBAJNP010014093.1:0-11349 GCA_036877545.1 Yasuhikotakia modesta | reverse complement strand
AACCTGAAATTGTTGCTTTGCTCCATCTTCTCAATCTTGTGTCATTTTCAGCTTGAAGGGAGTCTTTTATTTTGGGAAACATGCTGAAGATTGTTCCGGTCACTCTTTTCCATGACAATAAATCTGGAAATCTTGGAATTTCAAAGCTTTTAAAAGAATACAAATATAAAATACCATAAAATAATTAATTTAATTGATCCATATAAACCATGCAGTAAATTATAAATCGTCTGAATCATATGATACCTGTGCGTGAGGAACAGAAAATATAAGAATTTCCTCCTGTGACTTCAGAATCTAAGATTATAGAATAAGAATCATAGTTTTGTGACTGAATCATTAATTGAACTGAAACGATTAATAAATGATGACAGATTTCAGTCCGTTTCTCACAAAGCTGCTGTCTGCTTTAACAAGACTTGGAACAAACTTCCCAAAGTCATATGAACCACTTTCATATTTCTAATGGTGCATTTGCATCCTCAGAAACCTGAAAGCTTTGGTCCCCATTCATTGTAATTACATGGAAAAGAGCAACCAGCACAGAAATTTTACTTTAATGTTCTACAGCAGAAAGAGTCACTTGCAATTACGTGAAGGTGAGTAAATGATGTTTCATTTTGGGTGAACTATCCCTTTAAATCCTGTTCTTTCATTTCAGCAGTAACCTCATCTGCAGTCCAAGGTACGAGTGGACCACTCATGATGACACCCATTAGCTAACACCAGAGACACCAGAGCACATAATTCATGCATTACATGCGACCGGCTTACGGCTACTTAAGCCTGACTAATATGCAGAAGGAAAGATCTCAGAGTTTCTCATTTCATACTTCAGATTGGCTGTGCAGTAAATTGCCTCCACCTTTCCTAGTACAGTGAAGGAGCGCAGGAAATGAAGGAGAGAGAGGGGGAATACTGCTGAGACCACATTTAGTGATGCTGAAAGTCTAATTACATTGGGCAGCTGCTTTTAATAGCGTTTACACAACAGCATGCGGAGAACAGGTAGAAAGGTCAGGCTTTCCCGGACCCTGGGGGATGCGGCGGCGGAACCGCCAATGCGGCCGCAGGGTGGGATGTAGAACGTTCTGCAGAACAACAGTTTCTCTCAGGCTTACAAACAGATGCACAGATGGGGAGATGGCAGCCTGGTGCGGAGAGATTTGGGTACGTGGGGAGTCGAGTTTTAACCTGGATGGGGTTTCATTATGTCCTTGATCCGGAGCGATCTGTGGGGACAAGATTTGCAATTAGTAATTCACACACTGTTGGCATGCGTGTATGAATGTGGCACACAAATGTGGCATGTATGACTATGATCGTGAAAATTGTTAACATTCACAAAATGCATGCGTCTGATTCTCTGAAGAAATATGCTGATGTTGAAATGCGATTGGAAGACAGCCACCTATACATATGTAAACCAGAGCACAAATCTGACATGTTCAGATGACACCAGCTGTTGTACTGTACAGAGTACAGCCTGGTGGTCTCATGACTGGAAGATCGCATTACAGCACAGAAAACATTGCAAGCTGAGCGTGCTGAGAGTTATCACAGTACACACATGCTCGGATTAATGCACATGAAAATTGAAACATATACTTAATAATCATTTAAGCGCCCAACTAAGCCTGCGTCAGTCAAATCCACCAGAATTCATGCATGTCACGGACGAAGACTCTCTCTCTCGCATGGGGGGTTTTATGAAGAATGAGAAGTTGACAGTATTTTTCCTATTACCACTGCAGGAATCTTTTTATACACTTTCTTAAAAGTGTACAAATGTGTTTCAAGATGAATCGATGAGGTGATCTCTGAGCAAATCAGGCTGGAGGAATGTGGAAATTTGAATGTTGTTTTGAACTTCATAGAACTATGTTTCACACAACGAACTCCTCACGCTCATCTCAGACTATCAGAGTGTTCAGCTTTCTGATTTGAGACACTAAACACAGATTTTACCTCTGAATAAAACACTAGAAATATTATCCGTCTCATCTGGTGTTTGTTGTGTTTCTGTAGTTCATCTGGTGAAGGTCACGGGTTTGATTCTCTGAATGCCCAGCTAGCAGGGAACATTCTTAAAATGTTGGCTAACGTTCTCTCAAAGTTATCAGAAATGTTTCTACAGTCATGTTTGTAGAACCTTATTAATGGTCTAGTATGATATTCTGTGAATAATATGTATGACTGATGCTATGTTCTGTCAATCGAACCCATGACCTTGTTATGGCCTCATTCACTACTACCAGAACCAGCTTCAAAAACATTTTAAAATGCATGTTTCTATAATACAGAACTAGTCTTTCTGTACTTTAGCAGTCTGTTCTGACATGGATATTATATTATTCCCAAGTTTGAGACCTTAATTGAGACGAGATTTCCTGAAGTCCTGGGAAAAGCAAACCCGTTGTTTGGTTTTGTAGAACACAGGGACCGATGTTTGACCTAAAGACCGGCTGTAAAACAAATAAACACACACACACAAAAACAGAGAAACACAGACACATGGGGGCTTGATTTTCAGAACAGAGGCATCACAGATCTGACCTTAAAAACCTGAGGACACAAACTACAGCTATAAACACACACACACGAGGACAGATATATTTTATATCACTGTCTCAATAGTAAAAACGATTGCCTATGCAAACTTTAGTACTACAAAGGTAGCTATGAGTGGTTGTTAGGGTGTTGCTATGCAGCCACAATGATGACTAAATGTTTTCAATGCATTGCTATCATAAACACAATCTAATCCTAAAAATGATCCAGAGCAAACACCTTAATTATAAAGTTTTTATTTTGGTCACAATATAACATCACTTAAGATGCTTTTAAGAAGCAGATGGTATGTTTACCAGCAGAGTTTAAACACTGAATAAGCCGCTGCAACACCTCCACAAACACATTCAAAAAATAAACAAGTCTTTCCCCATCATCTCTCAAAACACGCATCATCTTCATTCAATTGCATTTTCTGTTCATTAGTTTTGTTCAGAGCGCCGCATTAGGCTCAGCGCCGGCCGTGAAGCTCCGCGTGAGGCTCTGTTTGCTCCCCGGGGATCTGTTTATTTACTGACACTATCTGAACAGAGCTGTGGAGGACATAACCTCCCTCACCACCTGCTTACGGCTGCCTGGTCACGCCGCGGCCTCAGCCTCCCGCCACAGCTAACAGTTTAGCTTACATTGCTGTAAAGTCTCCACTGGGTATCAACATGCTAAACATGTTCATTTAAAGGTTTCAGAAACGTTACAACTGTCCATTTTTTAGTCCATTTATTGTTTGACTATAAGAATGTCATTTAAACATTTTACAAACATTACAAAATTAATGATATATAAATATAAACACGTTTAGTAATACTAGTAATTCTTGCATGTTACTGCATGAATGTTTTGGAGAATTTGGAAAAACGTTAGCCAACCTTCTGAGAACGTTCCATGTTAGCTGGGTCACCTCCCCGCCTCTGGACCAGCAGTGATCGTCTGTTGTTGAGGGGGACTGACGCAATTCAGCACAGACAGGCTAACTGACAATGAAGCAAACATTACATGAGACAGTAGAGGCATCTGCTGCCTGACTCAATTGTGCTGAAACTCACAGTGATGTTTTTTATAAAGTACATGCAAAAATACAATGTTTGAATGCAACCCTGAAAAATTCTCCAGCCTGTAATACTGAACAATATGACTAAGTACATTTTGAACTTTGAATTGAGCACAAATGTTTTCACGTTCACACCCGTAGAAAAGCCTTAACCGCTTCTGCACTATTTACCACAAAATCTTTTTGGTCTCTTGAGTGCTGAGAACGTGCGGATATTATAGCGAGTCCGCTAATATAGTCAAACACACGAGACAAACCCCAGCACGACACCAAGGACACCGGAGCTGCCGAACTCGCCTTTCAAGCACGTTTTGTGCAGAAGTTAATCACAGGAAAGCGACTCGGGGGGTTTTGTTTAACAGCTCATTCCTTCATCTCCGGTTCAGCTGCAATCATTAAAGACATCCACTGGACGGTGAGGAGAACACACACGGCTTGTTTGTCAATTTCAGAGGGAACAGAGACAAATCTGCGGTTAATGAAGAGAGGCTCGCAGCGAGCTTTGAAGTCGCTAAGCCAGCGAGGCGCTAGGCAAACACTCTATTGTATAAGCTGTGTGAGGCAGACTTAAGCTAGCACCTTCTCAACCACCAGAGAATTCTCTCAAAGCTCACGAGAAAAAATGATGGTAATACTTCAGCGAAATGCGCTCGGGTGTCTGGGGAGAAAGAGAGACCCAGCTAACAGAGAACGTTCTGAAACGCTGGTTAACGTTTGAACGTCGGTAACGTGAAGATTATAGATCCAGTTAGTCGTGTTTGACTCTGTGAAATCCTTTGACCCGTCTTAACTTCTGTGTGATCCTCTCCTCTTTCATCCTGCAATAACACAGCTGTCAGACAGCCCAAAGGTGATGTCACCTCCTCTACCAGACAAGAGAGAACCACTTACAGTCAACAAATGAAAGAGCTGTAACAGGCAAAGAGAAATCCATACAGGGCTGTAGGCTATGCTTTCATACATTTATGTATTCTGCTATTCTCTCGCTCTCTCTCTGTATTCCTCACCGACGCTTATTAAAAGCATGATGGAAAAAGACCAAGTGACATTGGCTGAAGGGTTGTTTGGGATTCCTGGTGTCTGGGGAGAGCTACGCGTGAAGGTTAAAAATGCAGAGGCGAGTTTAGAGACAAGGTCAGGTGTGTGGAGGGGGGGGGGTTAGGGCAATCAAGGAGAGGGAGAGAGAGAGAGAGAGGTGGTGTATGTTTCAGAAGGAAATGAAACAAGATGAGGGATTTTGTGGCTATATGAGGGAAGAGATTTGGTTATCGTGTGCGGCTTGTTTACCAGCTCATATCTGGAGTCTGGAGTTATTTTGCAGTGCTGGTGGTCATTTACATCCTAATGCGTGTTCATGGAACAAACCTGCAACCGGGAGAGAATGAAGAGCAAAGGATTATGGGTAAGATCCAGTCACCCAGGTGGAAAACAAGACAGAGCAGAGACAGAAGCAGAAGAAAGGATGAAGGTTTCAAAGACGTAGGATGCAGCCTTGCGGGTCACATATATATATATTTATAGTAAAAAGTGTAAAAATTTACATAGCAGAAACTTTTACACAAAACAACTTACAAAAGACCAGATGTTGAACCAAGAGAGGTGGGTTTTCATTGGACGGTTGAAGATCAGTTGCATTTCCCGCATCATCTGCAGGCGCAGCGGGTTCTTTAACACGTGTTCTTTAATAATGCGGTCGAGTCCGTGGTTCATGTCATTTCCTGCCACTGCCCTTTTAATTAAAAGTGGAATAATCTCACAAAAAGAACATGTTAATAAGATGATGAAACAGTCTGTGTTGTGACGGTCTGTGAATTTGCATCAGAGAGCTGCCTGATCTTATAAAAGAGTGGAAATGTGTGTCTTATTATTTTCAAGAAAGAAGACGAAGACTTAGACACGAACGTTCACTGATTCAGGCCTGAAGCTCTCAAAGACAAACTCAAGCAAATCCCTCTTCAAAACCTCCCAACAGTTTTTAACAAGCTAGACTGAACTGAAGGCTTAAAAATAACTCCAGACCCTGAAGCACTTGAGGACCACCAAACAACAAAAACCCGCGCGAAACACCACAGCGCAACAATCCGTTCCCCCCACGCATCGGTCTATCTGCCCTCCCCGTGCAGATCTCAATACTAATGTAGCGTGTAGTTCATTCTTTGACTAGCATCCCATACAGGGGTGAATTCATCACCAGAACATCATCTCCAGGGGGTCAGCCTGATGTATCACATTTGTTTCATATTTCCTCCTAAAGCAGAATTTTCTTCTCCAAGCAAGCAGCTGTGCAGCTCCGAGTCTGTTTTCACTGCAGTAAAACGCAGTTTTGTGCAGCTATGAAATGCCAGAGGGTCTGATGCTATTAATTAGCTTCCGTTTATTGATATATGGTTTCCTCTTGAGGAAAAACAATGCATTCATCTCTCCACCCTCCCATCTCTTTCAATTCCTCTCTCTCTCTCTCGCTTATGTAACGGGCGTGCAGGATAAAAACATGCAAAATCATTTTACTTCACAAAGCAGGTGAAACTAGCATTTATTTTCAAACAACAGTCATTGTTTTTGTCCCCTTACATTCATGCATTTGGCAGATGTTTTAATCCAAGCGATTTACGGTACATTCCGGGTTTGCATTTATTTTTACCAGTACGTGTGTTTGCTGGAATGATGGGTTGCGCTGCAATGATGGCTTTTCCTGCTTTTGCCCAGCATTTATCCATAACAGTTTTAAACCTGATATCAAAACGGAATATTTAATACACACTCCTGGTCTTATTTCTGCACAATTCCTTTGTTTCTCCACACCAGTATGCTGGCAAAAAGCCAGTTTCCACATTGACAGCAATTAAACACTAGCTGTACATCTGCAAAAAAAAAAACAATCCAAAGCAATACATGAATCACAAATACATAAATTAAAGTAATGGATGTTTTACCACTGTCTGGTTTTATGGAGGGCTCTTAAAAGCACATATAAAGTTTATATTATGGGTGTATTTTTACCTGCAGTCTTTGGGATCAGCTTTATCATGCTTGTTCTCCTGTGAAAACACAATTCTGAAACTAAAAGCTTATGATTAAAAACAGTGTTTAGTTTGTTCACGGCTAAACATCAGTCTGATCTTCCTCCAGGTATTAGATCTACTCGGTTTCAGTCTTTCATTAAAATATAATGATGTTCTTCACCTCAAAAATGACTTTCATTTGTAGCTGACATGCATGGTTGGCAATTAACCAATAGCCAAAAAGCTATTTAATTCAGCAAAGGTATTGAGATTCAATCGATTCCTGACATGCGGTTTTCACTGCATCAACACATTACAGATTTAAACTGTGTCTTAAATACCACGTGACTGTGAACGGCTGTAAATCTAAGCACAATATTTAACCTGCATAGCAAAGTTACTGCAGTCAGGTCACAATCTGTATCGATATTAAACATCAAATGTCAATATCAAACTCTGAAACTTCCACGTACAGGGCAGTGCAGAAACTGATACACGAAAGTCTTAAAGCAATGAGACAAACAGAGAGAGCCTCTGTCAATCCACACCGATTACTGTTCAGCAATGCCCAGGAACAAAGAATCGCATTGGCCAGGCGTCATTTAAAAATCAATGCTGAGAGTGCATCAGGCTCTCATGAGAAGTCTCTTATTACATCATCCATCTCCTCTCACAGGAGATGCGTCACTCCATCGCAATCCTTACAAACATTCATCTTCTGTCCCGCCGGCATCATGATGTCATTGCATTCCACAGAGGTCAAACTGAGGTCGCTCCGAACAACCGTTTTCATTGACCGGGTCGCGCTTCAGGTCTTCACAAAACATTAGCAAGCTGTTGAACTCTGACCCTTCTTCATCTGAACATCAGCCAATCAGCTTTTGTCTGTTTACACACACACTCCTGTTGGGAGAAAAAAGGCAATTTACTGTTGTGTGGACAACTGCCAGTCCTTTCTCATCCTTTATAATTAACTATTGCATGCAGAGCAGTTGCTAATTAATTTACTTCACATCCAGAGCTGAGAGAAACGTATTGTTCATATAAGCACACTCCAGGCCACACGGCATTCAGAGCTGAGAAGGTTTGCAGAGTGAAATGTCAGAGATATTTTCATAATAGGTGAAAGGAGAGAAAGAGGGTGGGAGAGAGAGGAAGAGAGAGAGAAGATGAAGAGGACAGACACAGAGTAGGAGGAGAAGTCCATGCAAATCGGCGGTAATGCAGTCATAAACTTGTGCTGGCTTATCGCTGGTGCATGTCCAATTTTCTGACTCAAAGCGAGATGCAGAACAGATGATTTCCTGTTTGTTTTACAGCTTCGTACTGTTCAAATATTTATTGCCCATTCACAGTAACAACAAAAACGATATGGTAAATTCATAGGCATGGCATAGTTTTGTCATTATACGCGTCTTAAATGTGTAAACTATAAATGTATAAAGTGTTAGAGTAAACTAAAAATACACATTTGTGCAATTTCAATATCTACAATCTCAAGGTCGTCTTTTACTTAGCATGAAGTTTATTTAAAAATAAAAATGTTCCTCAGAAAGAAAGAAGCCCATGTGGTTTTGAAATGACCTGGAGAGTAAATATCAAACCGTTCCTTTAAGACGTGATCCATAAGATCTGCATGACCTCACAGCTTCAAAAACAAGTTTTGATGACATCACAGGCTGAGGAGCACATGCAGAGTCCCTTCTGAGGTTCATTCAGACTTCAGCTTTGCAATGCATCCACCGTGAGAGAATTAATGTTTGTCTTTACAAAACAGCAAACAAACAAGCATAATCTCCCGTCTCTGCCAACAAGAAAAATAAATAGAATTTGGCAGCTAAATCCATGACCAGTATTGCCTGTATTGAAAGAGAGAATAAATATTAGTTTGGCAATAGGAAATTGGCTGTGTGACACTTTTAATAACATAGCTCTGGTTTTAAAGCCTGCTGAATTTGTTCCATAAATAACGCCTGCAAATACACACATACACAAACACACCGGTATTTACACATTTAAGGACACACCACCAACTATACTGGGAGCTAGATGAGCACACACACAAGCCTGCTCATATACTCACACACACAAGCACGTACACACACGCATACACACACACAAACACACACAAGCATGCACACACAAACAAGCATGCATGCACACACAAGCACACAAAAAACACACAAGCACGCACACACAAACACACAGACACACAAACACACACAAGCACACAAAAAAAACACACAAGCACGCACACACAAGCACACAGACACACAAACACACACAAGCACACAAAAAAACACACATGCATGCACACACAAAGGAGGTCATTTATAGTAAGTATCTGCGTACAGTGAAGAACAATAATGATTTTATTATAATAGAGATTTTGTTCTTTTATTCTCATTTTGATTTAAATACACATAAAAGGATGTTTGGACATTTACCATGGCAACACCATGTTTATGTTAAATGGTTCATTCAGTTCTATGGTATTAGCATCTGATAGCATCACTGTACAACTGTTCCACCAGGAACCAAGCATTCTCTACATGTCTAAATAACTATTTCATTTTATCTTTTTTGGCATTGTATTTTATTGCTCTTCATATCACAACATCTTATCTTCTAAACAGAATCTATTTGCTTTTACATCCTTCTGCCTGAAGACCGGGGGCTATTAGTGTGCAAATGCATCTGCATGGAGACCTGACAAACTCTTCTCCTCTGTATCAATTCATTATCCGTCTCACCCCTCAGCCAACGGCAGGACGTCTGTGTTCTGATGGGCTGATAATTACGTCACAGCCGCTGTACTCTCTGATAAAGACTCAGACCCTGCTCACAATGATTAGATAGATAGATAGATAGATGGATAGATGGATGGATGGATGGATGGATGGATGGATGGATGGATGGATCTTTTGCAACTGTTCAACTCTGATGCTGTAAACCACCCACAGCGGCACCCGGGTCATTACAGTTGGAGACCCCTGTGGTGTACAGTACAGTGAGGTTATATAATCTGTGCAGTACCTGTAATTTCACCCACACTAAGGCTGCCTGCCAAAGCAAATGGCAAACAGCCCCTCATAAGCGAGAGATTTAGACGATTTCTCTCTTGATTTTTTCTGTTTTTTTTTCTCCACTGGCATTTCCATCAGACCGCAAAGTAATTGTGCAGATTTGCTGAAGTCATCCTTCAGTAAAGCCATTTATGAAGTTGTTTACGCAATTCTGAGGAGGATAAAAAGCTTCCAGGAGCTCCTGTGAGGTGCACTTTTCTTTTTAAAAGCCGATGCCTCTGTCTCAAAGCCATGAGAAAGGAATTTGTCCTTCACTTACAACGAGAGCCGCAGTGATTCTGCAGAAATAAACAACACAGTCCGGCCAAAATCCATAAATATTGCTTTTTCAACTCTTACCCTGTTGTAATATATGTGCCTTTACACAGTTGCACACTGCCCGCATAGTCAGGCTATGTGTGTGTGTGTGTGTGTGTGTGTGTGTGTGTGTGTGAGAGAGAGAGAGAGAGAGAGAGAGCGAGACTTCATGGTGAAAGTGTTTCTTTCTCTGAGGCTAATGGTACATGTGGAATGGGAGCCATTAGGCAAAGCCATGGACTATGGCAACACCTATTCAACAGCGACCCAATGGGACGGCCTCGTCTATCACTGTTTAGCCAGGGCCACTCACACAAGGTCAGCTAGTGCTAATGGCTCGTGACTGCTGCATGAGAGAGAGAGAGAGAGAGAGAGAGAGAGAGAAATACAAAGCAAGAAGATGGAAAGATAGAAAGAGGTGGAGAGAAAGAGAGAAATTACAATACATATACAAATTAACTAGTAACACAACACAAATATACAAAACGAAGAATGAAGACAGAAGATGGAAACAGGGAGAAAGAGACGGACAGATGTGTAGAGACGTAGAGACAGAGAGATGAATGGATGATGGATGGATGATGGATACAGGCATTAAATCAGAAAAGTAGCATTCAATCAGACGTACATTAACGTCATGTATTCAGTATTGTGATATAAAGCAGCTTTGTAAACGTTTGCCTTTTCATAAACTGCACTCCTCTCTCTATAATGTTTCCATCTTTCACACATTATCCCTAATCGCGGTCTGAACCCCCCAAACACCCCCACCTCTACCTCTACATGCTGATGTGCAGCGCGCCTGACGCCTCCGCTAAAAGAGCCGCACGTTTGTTGCGCTGCGCCATTATTTTCCGGAGGAGCGGAACAGACCGGCGCAAAACAAGTCTCGGCTCCGCGCTGAATTGATTGGCAATTATGATAAACTGCCTTAATTACGGGCTGAGTCCTCCGGGGGTGTTTTCAGGGAGGTTTTGGGTCGACAAAGCGGCAGCTTTTCACTCGTTATTCAAGAGAAAGCCGCGTCGCCGGGGGTCCCTTACCGGTGGAAACAGCTGCCGCGCAGCGCCGGGAGAGACGCTTGTACCGAGCCTGTCGTGCATACGCGCAAACTAACTGCGTGATTATATAGCGCACATGCAGCTTTTAAAGCTTTCTAAGAGAAAAACCTCATACAATGTATGGTGAACACAAATCTTAGCCTACGAACAATAAAACGCACGCGGAGCCATTTGGCGCAAACGCGCAGGTTGTGTATTAATGACTGCACGCAAACTGTCAACGAGCTGCAATGTGTCCGGGTCTGACGCTGTGGACAACAATGTCCATAAACTGAAATAGTTCA
>JBAJNP010014092.1:0-11349 GCA_036877545.1 Yasuhikotakia modesta | reverse complement strand
TTTTTTACCTTCCTGAGATGAATAAGATGAGATTCTTCATGTTGGGATTTATCAAAATGATTTACCTACAGGAAATAACTGATGCATTACCTGTGTGTGTGTGTGTGAGAGAGAGAGAGAGAGAGAGAGAGAGAGTGTGTTTGTGCTGGACGTTATATTTGATGATCATAATTTTGCAGAATTGCATTTCCTCACGTCCGCAGGGCCAAAGCACAGTTTTAATGATGTTGCAAAGCCTGAGGAGGGAACAGGCAAACTGTCTTCAGCTGGTGTTAGTTGTGTTCATGTCTGTTTGCACTGAACAATCAGTACCTAATATCAACAGCACACAAGCAGAACACACTGCGTCACACACCGTATCCCACAATGCTTTGCATGACACTCAGTGTGATGAAGAAACCACAGCTGTTGACTCAAAGTAAAACGACTGCAAAAATGTAAAACCTTTAACACAAGATGTAAGATGTGACAGAAAAACCCACTGCTGTGTGAAGTATGTATTGTCTCGTGTGTTATGCAGTTTTGTACATCATTGTAAAGAAAACTAGCATGCAGTACAGAGTGTTTACTGCACAGAATTTTTTGATCTATTTCCTTCTGACTGAACATCTGCTGAACATCTGCTAACAGAACATCTGCTTCAGTGTCAGATACGATGTGCTAGATTGACTGATCAGTATAACCATCTCTCTCTCTCTCTCTCTCTCTCCTCAGGATGACTTCCTGTACAGCGTGTCGATCATCAGTGGGGTTGTGTGCGCGATTCTGTCCGTCTGTAAGTTCATGCTGGGGAAAGTCCTCACCAGCAGAGCCCTCATCACTGATGGTACGTTGCCCCGGAAACACACTGGGTTACCGTGGTGATGGGCAGCCTGATTTATTATTCACAGTGCCGTGGCAACGTGTCTGGTCTGATTCCACCGTAACTCCTCCTATTTTAACTTCTAGCTGGCAGGAAGACGAGAAAGAACACCCTAGCAACCACTTAGACCCTAGCAACCACTCATAACACTAGCATGAGAGAAAATGAAACGTTTCTCCTAACAGTGACAAAAAACTTAACAGTAATTATGCTTGTTAAGCACATCTGCTTACACTGTCCACCTCAATAACACACATACGCCCGTCACGCAAACAAACACACACACAACACTGCGGTTGTGTCACACACACTTACATACAGAAACCTGCTTTAACATCTTAGCTTAGATTTAACTCAAAATATAGAACAATCACACATTATATAGGTCCAGGATTCACTGATGTTGGTGAGTTAAAACCCGTTTGCATGTGTTGTTGTTTGTTTGCAGGATTTAACTCTCTGGTTGGAGCTATAATGGGATTTTCGATCCTGATCAGCGCCGAGGTGTTTAAACACGAGCCCAGCGTCTGGTTTCTGGACGCCACCATCGGGTTTCTGATCGGACTCATTATTCTCGCCTATGGAGTCAAGTAAGAATCAGAATCCAGAGTCAATTCACTTTCCATTGCATTCACACCTGCAGTAAATGTGTTTTGGATCTGAATCACACCTCATGTAATCTAGTGCTTATCGCTGAGGGTTTAAACCCTAAACCTGTTACCAATGTCTTGGAAAGCAGCATGTTTACCTGAGGTGTGTAACTTTTGTAAAACATCTTCCTTAAAATAGTTTATTTACACTGTAGGAGTTTTAGGTGTGACTTTATTTATCTTTGGAGTAAATAAACATTGAGTTGCTAACCGTAGCATTTAATTGGTTAACCAGAACATGACATCCGTTAACATAATCGCTAATCAAATAACATATCCAATGCATATCCAATGAGTTTATAAGTTCTGTCCTATTATAACATCAGTATAGACCCAACACACACACACAAATATCTGTAGTCCACCTGCTGTGTCCCATTTTTCTGAGAGGACATTGTGTTTTAACCAGAGACACTCGGTCCTCGACGGTCGTCTAGTCGATTGATTCACCGGCCAGAATTTAACCTCCCCCAAAACATTAAGTTACTTACATCTCAATATTCAAAATAATGACCTCAACAGTTTGTTGAATTAAACAACACAGACAAGAATATTTGCATAAATGAATATTTGTATATAAAATTGTGGAGCACACCTGTAATCTCTCTCTCTCTCTCTCTCTCATTAGGTTGTTGATGGACATGGTGCCTCGTGTGAGACAGACGAGACATTATGAGCGTTTCGAGTAGAAATCTGTGAATGAGACAAAACACACAAACACACAAACACACACCTCGCCTCAGGCAAACACACACTCTGCTGTAAATATATAGGCAAGAAACACAAAATTAGCATAAAAAGCTTAAAAACGCTTCGTTCTTTTTCATGAGACTAATTTTAGAAGCAGTAACCAATCTGACAGCCAAACTGTTGTAATATTTAAAACTCAGATTATGTACAGCATTATGGGAAATCAGATTTGTCTCAGCGCCAAATGTTTTAATATATGATCACCGATTCTGTTTATTTAATGTTTAGGTTATGAGGAAGAGTTTATCAGGTAAACATATGGTGTTGTTCTCATCTCGTCTGTTTACATTTTTACGTTTCTATTTATTTGTGTACAAAATGTGAATTTAATTTAAATGTTGTATTTTTCAAACTCACAGAACAGCCAAAAGACACTTTAATATAAAAAACTCAACAGAAAAGCCAAACATGTGAAGTCACAACAATCATCTTCACTTTTTAAACATTACAGTTACTTACAATTATATTATGTTTGTTCATTTACCTGTGAGTTGTGCCATCTGTTCACATGAGACCTACATGAATTATAAGGTATATAACCAGACAACCGGGGCATTTTCATATTGTAAGTGTACAAGCTTATTGCCATAGTCACACAGTTATCTTTCTGTGTTAAGACCCAGTCCTGCATTCAGCTCCTCAAAACTTGTTAGTTATTAGGTGGCACAAAAATACGTTACGTGTAACGTTACCTGTACAGTAACAAAGCCTTAAAACTTGACCCTTGATGATGTGAAGTTAAATGTTCTGTAAGTATTACATAGACTGTTGTAACCTTGCCACAAAACTCGGCTATTTCATGTAAATTTGGGGCGAGTTTCTGGGCATTTTATGTAGCAAATATAACGAACGGTTGGATGTAACGCGTGATGTTACAGTCAGATTATGTACTAGTTCAGTTTTACACACAAAGCACATTTAAGTTTTTTGAGAGCTGTTTTCAGGTGTGGCATTTCACACGCCGGTTAAAACGACTCTTTTCTTACGTTGCTGATGTGTTAAATTCTTTGAGCTCTTGTCAGATGAATGGACACAAGCACGTGTTTCGTTTGCACAGTCAGACCACATACAGACGTGTGCCGGCGGAGTCTGATGTTTGGTTAAAACTGACTTCACACAATTTCTCGAAGAACAAAAACTGACAGAGTCAACGGTGGGTCTTCGTGAGTTACTGGAATGTGACGTATTACATGAATGTATATTCAACTCTAGTGCTGTGAAGTTCACACGTATATTTACACAGAATGTCTGTTGTCACAGAAAGGGTTTATTTGAAAAATAAAGATATATCCTAGTGATCCTTCAAAATAAACAAAGAACAGTGTCTGTTCATGCTTCTTTAAAAGTTCCTTTCATGTTAAAATCGTCTGTCACAGGCGACACAAAACAACCCCAAAACAAACAAACATGAAACTAAACAAACATGAAAGCAGACATGGACAAAATCGACACATAATAACAGCAAAATCAACAGGTGAGAAAACAGTGATGAAGAAAATCTACTCAAAGGTTTGTTCCAACCTACAGAGAGACAAACGCAGCTGCTAGGTAACATTTACTGGCCACAGTTTTATTAAACTAATCAAATATCATAATTAAACGTCTTCATTCATTTACTTCCTCCAGATAAATAACATTGGGACTGTTGCTCTCCTCATTCGGTGGAAGCGTAAATCTCTAATGAACTAAACATTTATTTGTGTGATTCTGCAGGTTAACAACCACCAACCATTTGGCAAAACTTTTTTACACTCACTAGCAGAAACTCACTAGCGAACTCCATTTGAACTCTATTTTAACTATTAAACTACCCTGTTGGCTTTAGCATTCAGCACACTGGAGTTTGTACAGGAGAAAAGAAACAGGGTTCGTTCAGAAGGCACCTCATAAACTTACACAACAGCTCAGAGAAGCATCCATTCCCATACAAACGTACGAAGAACGGAAACACAACCATAAACTTTCCTACAAGTTAGAGTGGAAAACTAGAAGAGAAACATTTATATTTACACATGTGCAAACATTTACAGAAATCACACGCTGAATAAAACATCAAATGAGGTTTTTGCTGGCTTTTAAAAATCCAAAATTAAAATTGTGTTGGCAATGTTTGTCCAGAGTTTGACAATAAGGGAAACTGATATGTTATATCATATATATGTGTATATAATGTCATTTCTTGTTTTTTTAGCTTTTATAGATGTATAGTTTTTCTTTAAATATATTTAAATTATCAGATGATAAGAATATTATTATTTTATAGAACTCTTTGTCTTTATACAGACACCTTCTGGACAAACATGCATTTAAATTAGTCTGATAAATAATATTTCCCTCTATAAAGAATTTCTTTCCTATAAATAACATAAAATATAAATTTAACAGGCAGAGATGCAGATCTGTATACAAAATAAATAAAAAACACACTTTAAAACAATTGTACAGTGTTCTGATATCATCAGCTAATTTTCTATAGTGCATCATTCCAAAACATGAATCGGTCTGATTTTATATCTCTGATAACAAACAGGCAAATTTAAACACAGTCCTTATGTACACAACTCTGTTTTACACGTCTTTGTTTTTATATAAACTAAGATAAAATCTTACAGAAACATTTTACGGATGTTTTTAATAATGTCCTTATTCGCACCTAGAGCCTCCAAAAACTAATATAACACACATTTAAATCCTTTACCGACTTTCTGCCATTTTCAAATAATGAAAAGAGTCCGTTTTACCTGAAATGACTGTACTAGTTAACTTCAGGGTTAGTTAGTTAATTGGTTGGTTGTAATTGATACTGGCTGGTTTGTGAGATGGACTAACATCACAGTGCTGTGATATTCCTGTGGATATTGTTAACACATGCTGTTCAGAATTACAGATGTTGTGTTTATACCTGACACATCTTCAGTAAAACACGCACAAGCACAGAACAGCAGAACCGAGTGTGAGTGTGTGTGAATCCGCTCACAGATAACAACATACCATGCAGAGCGGATTGTGTTTCTGTTATTTACATGTGGACTTCATTTTACAGATCGATACGTGACGGTTACAGTGTAAAACCAGAAAAGCGTCATCATAAAATCTATTTTTCCACGACGCTGAAACAAACAGTCAGTACAGAGAGTTTCAGTCTTTCAGAGGTGAACGGCAGTCAGACCCTGAAGCGAGTCGGCAGAGGAAAACTTGGTCCAACAACAGATTTTCAGAGAGGAAACAGGAAATGAGGATAAAATTCTGTGTTCCATCCACGGCAGCAGAGGGCAGTGTGTAGTTCTGCTCTCTGCTTCAAGTATATCAGGCTGAAACGTTCCTCACAAACAGATCTTCTCTTCTGCCTCTGTTACTCGGTGAGATGTTGATCTCAGCCGCGTCCGGCGCCGGTGTCACATGTCTCAGATCGTGGAAATGAGTGAGGGTTTCTGTGGAATAGTGTGTGTGTTATACGCAGTCTTTGCACAGCGCCACCTGTCCCTTCATGTAGTCTCTGCAGGGGCAGATGCGTGTGAACGTGGGGTGGGCTCCAGCGCAGCTGAACAGCAGCAGGTCCGACTGGAAGACGCAGTGCTGCTCCGATTCGCTGAACGCCGGGACGATGATGTCACTGGCGGAGTCGACGGTCTTACACTCCACACCATACCTGCAACAAACAATGACACACAAACAACACACACGCGCACACACAACACACAGAATGACATTTAAAAATCATTAACAGAAACTATATATAAAGATTTACCATGATAAAACTGTGTTTGTTGTCTGTCTATGGCTGTATTTGGTTAAGTTATTATAAGGTTCCTCTGAGAACATTATACAATCTCACAATCTTACTGTTGATTCACAGACAAAAAACTACCAGAAACACAACGACTCCCTCTGCTGGCTGCGCTGAGAACTGCTGTGTGTATGTCTGTTTATGTTAGTGTGTGTGTGTGTGTGTGTGTGTGTGTGTGTGTGTCTTAGTTAGTGTGTGTGTTTGTGTGTGGGGTCACCTGGCCAGGTCTCTGTCTTTATTGAGGTGCTGGAAGAATGAGGGCTCACAGATCAGCTGTTGTTCCTGACACACCTGTTTGCAGGATTTACCTGCAGGAGCGAATTTCACCTGCATGGCGCTCAGAGGAGGCCACATCACCTGACCGTGACAGAAATCCTGCACACACAACCACACGTCATGTCTGATAGCACAACATCACACACACTCTCAAACACACACACACACTCACGCTGAAGTGTACCTGATTCTCTATGAAAGCGTTGACTCTCTGTAACATGCCCTCACAAGTGAACTCATAAGGCAGATACGGCTCAATCTAAAACAAACAAACACATCATCAGAAACGTGTGTGTGCGTCTGAACTCATCTACATCTCACACAGTCTTATCAAGAACATAATTTATTAGAAAACCATCAACTATTAATCATTATCACGTGTGCGGCTGCTTCCAACCTTCTGACTTAAGATTCCTTTAATAGCATTT
This sequence comes from Yasuhikotakia modesta, assembly GCA_036877545.1. Classification (NCBI taxonomy): domain Eukaryota; kingdom Metazoa; phylum Chordata; class Actinopteri; order Cypriniformes; family Botiidae; genus Yasuhikotakia; species Yasuhikotakia modesta. The sequence continues at coordinate 4,596 of JBAJNP010014092.1, read as the reverse complement.
TGCACTTCTTCATGGTCATCTATGTTGACGGTCCAGACATGAGGCCGGCCGATGTACACCTCAGCGTACGGGTGCTGCGACGTCAGCTGGGTTCAAACAGACCATATCATTCAGAACATGACACTCTATATCTAAACAGGAAAACTGACTGAAAACACCAGAACCAGAACAAGCAGGAGCTGGTACCTCTCTCAGTGTCGGTTTGCCCTTGAAGAAATCTGTGTTTTTGCTGCTTTTTGGAGGGCTGAATCTTGGATTCAGGAAAGCGCAGCCATTGGCTATGGCCTCCAGAGGGGCGGGGCCCTCATATGGGAAGGACAAACCAACAAACAGCTGAAAAAAAAGAGAGAAAACAAATTTTATGTTGCCATCTCTTAAAATAAGGTCTGATGTTCATCTATAAATCAGGCCTAGGTCTGATTTCAACTGAGATTTGTTGATTACTGAGGGGTTGTTCTGGGAAAACTGTAACAAGAGATTCGTTCAACATGCTGAAAGTTTCTGCAACATATTTACCTGTAATAAACGCCTCATAACGTTATGCTCAAACAACAACAAACAGCGCTGTTAAACTCCAGCACAATGGACAATAACAGCACACACTCCAAAAATGTGTTTTCTCAGATCCTTCTCTCCGGATAACATTCCCGTCTCTTTGAAACACAATCCCACCCACAGTCTGTGGCAGTGTTGTGATCTGCTGGATGACTTAAGCTAATGTTTCTGGAGGTCAGGCATGCGGTTTGCAGGGGCCGCGTGGCCCATGCAGCCGTCCACAATAATCTGTTTGTGGAAACGTTGTGCTTGGGGGCCGTCGGATGGCTGAGCGCACAAAGAGTGTCCTTTGTGCCGAGCAGATGACCGCGTTGAGATGTTTGCCACTGCGCAGACGTTCACATAGATTCAACTGATCAAATTAACCCAAACTCATCAAATAATTTAGCTTCATTTATATGAGACATTAGCTGTGTTGTTTACATACGCCGTTGAAGCGCAGCGTGTTGTTTTTAAATCAGAGAAACTGACTGAAGGCTGGTTATATTATTATAACATCAATTTACATTCATTTTCTGTGATGGCACGTCTATCGTTTACCATCAGGGGGCAGCAGTAATGCATTTAAACAGACGAGAGACCCAAAGTAATGATGAAACCTGAGGGCTGTTTATAGAAATAGGTGCATGTTTAATAATGAATGTCTGAGACCAGAAACTAAACCATGGCGAGAAAGAGACAGAAATAATGTACAGAGAGACATTTGTCTGCTGTTGTTGATCTTTACGTCTGGACTTGCAGCCACAAAACAAATAAATGAAATAATTTAGCTGTGTATTTGTCTGCTACACACAGCTAACAACAAACGCTGTAACGCTGTCCACTCACAGTTTCACTTACTGTGGCTGATTTTGTTTTAATGAGTTGTGCGTTATCCTGTGTATTATACACATACCTGCCCAATAAATAAATAAATGTGCATGAAATATTAATGTGAAATATGAATTCTTATTATTGAACATATAGCGACCGCAGACAGACTGAAGTGCAGCTTTATGACATCAGCAGTCATGCAGCGTTGCTACAGATACCAAACCATTATTTACACATACATTTGAATGTGACTGCCCACAGCAGAGCGACCAATCAGAAACCAGCATTTCAAAAAGCCACGTTTATCAAAGTTTCAAACCTAAAATAACAATAATATGCTATTCAAACTCTACCAGCTAACAATTTTACACTGTATCAACGTTCCCCAATGTTTCCATTAAGTAACAAAAATGTTAGTAAGGAACGTTCTAGGAATTTAGGAATGTAGGAATTTACGCAGCGCTTGTTTTTAAGACATTGTATTAGAGAAACGTTACTGCAGCTGTAATGTGGTGCGGCACAAACCTTGGTCTCTCGCAGCAGGAACTGCAGGTCGCGGCCGCTCAGAATGCCGTGGTTCCTTACGTACTCCGGCAGGTGGACTGTGCTCGTACCGTGAACCGTGCCATGAACCTCCATGTACGAGTGAATAATGTCCAGATATTTCTTTCTGTCCTGGAACAGATGAACAAGACTGGTGAGCACTAAACAACAGGTGCTGTTAATAATACGGTATAAAAAAAATCTAAAATAATAAAAAAATTAAATAAAGGACCAAGAACAAAATATTAAAAAACCAAAGTAGAATTCAAAGTTAAAAAAAAAATCTAATTGTCATTTAAAGTAGAAACCATGAAGTTTAAATGTGATGTCAGAAAATGCCTTTAATAAAAATATCATGTGATATTCTGTCCCAGCGGCAGATAAGCTGGGATTATAAATGTATCATGTTATTCCTGAAATCTCCTCACATATTCTGATATTGCGTGACTGGAGGTTATAACAGTGATAAAAGGACACGGGACACACACACACAGACACTAACAAACAAGCAGTTATTTCAGCTGAATGTGTGTTTTTAATGTGTGTGTGAATTAGTTTTGGAGTCTAAAATGAGACAGGAAGAGTCAAACAGCAGTTCTCCTGAAAGAACCCACACCACACCAAACACAAACACACACTTCCTGTCAGGAGTCAGGGTAAAAACTGTGTGTGTGTGTGTAGAGACATAAACAGAGGATGTGCACACACACTCAAGACTGCAAAATTAAAAAATAACAACACAATTTATTTGTATATTAAACAACATTTTTAACAAAATTATCAACAGTTATTCACATTAATTGTAGCTCATCATTGTATGGTGTATTTATTTAGGCATACAGTATTTTACAGGCATGTGTGTACGGTACTGTAGAAAGCTTCTCATGTGTCTCATGTAATCTCAGCCTGACTCACACAGATCTCTGCGTGAGCCGTTCTGTCCCTGTTCATACCAATATCTCACTTCAGTCTCACTGCGAGAATTAAACTCATCTTACCTAACACACAAACAGACCTCTTACAGGCAGACAGACATAGAGACTGTATTTGCATTTCAAAACTGAACCACCACACACACACACACACACACACACACACACACACACACACACACACACACACCATTCCCAAATTCAGGGTCTGGGCTCCAGTTTGTTTCCATGGAAACCAATTCCTAAGAGGCCGTTGAATAACACAAGACCCCCCCACACACTCTCTCTCTTTTCTCTATCTTTCCATCTCTCTCTTTCTCCGTTCATTCTTCCCTGCGTCTCCGGCTACAGAATGGTGAAGCTGTATATTCATTCAGAATCGTCTGAGGTAAATGACATGTTGGCAGTCTAGTAAACACAGGAGAAACTGTCTCTCTCTACAGGAACAACCTCTAAAATGCTCATTTCTTCTTTTCTTTCATCTGATTTTGAATGACAAATGACCTGAACACGTTCTTGACAGGTTTTATGAAATACACCCAAATCTCTGTGAGTATTTCTCACCAATCTCATGATGTGTGACTTACGACACTACAGCTCAGTTCACCTCAGACGTTTAAAACCTGCCCTCGGTGTTTCTGAAGAACTGGACTGATGTTTGTGACGTTCAGTTCATTCACATCTCAAACAAACAAAATGTACATATGTAAATGACCTGCATTTCGATTGACTAATGTCTGTTTATCATTTAACAACAGTTTACCCAGTCATCAGGAGCGTTACAGCTGCTGTGAATGTTTTAGTCGTGAGTTTGGGTGAATGAAACACATGTTTAGTCAAAAACATGTACAATCCACTTTCCCATAAATGACTCACCTAATGTATTATCTGTCTGAATGCCAAAACCCTCAAATAAACCTCCGAAAAACAGATTTGAATTTCATAAGTTCGTCTGCTGGGAGGAAGTGTGTGTGTGACTTTCCCTGATGGACCATCATAACTGGCCTGATCTCACCGTGGAGAAATGAAAACTTTACACTTTTTTGGCACACACATTTCATAAAAATGTGTCAAAACAAAGCAGCATATAAACAAAAGCGTGTCCGGGATATTAAGGCCAAACGGAGCAGAACTCACCTTCCAAAAGTTGTCCACCTTTCCGTAGACGAGCGACTGGTTTTGACGTTTGACGTCATCGATGTGTTTGACGTCACTGGCGTTGAGATGTTGTTCCACCACAAATCCCAGAAAGCTGTTATCTGGAGTGTGAGCTGTACCGTAAACAGAACCAAAACAAGCCAATCAAAACTCACTGAGAATCCCACCAGAAAATCTGAACTGGCTGCTATACATTTAACACCAGTATGTTTAAAATATGAATGTGAAAATGAGAGGACAACAAGCAGATTTCTGTGGTAGACCAATCATAGACACCAAACTATCACATCAACAAATGATAAATGCATTAAATGTTTATAAATAACTGGAAGCATTCATTTTAAAGAATAATGACCATGCGTAACAGTGATATGATCATTATTTTATAGCTTTTCTGGTCTGTCATTGGTTAGACTCGACGGGTAGATTCTCTGTACATGAGAAACCTGTGTGGGTGTTCACATCGCCAAGCGAGGACTTGTTACCATGACAACAGTCGGCCAAGAGGTCGCCAGGGTAACAAGTCTTGGCAGACATACACCTGAATGCCATCTGTCTGAAAAATCAATCCTGAGATTAAGATTTCTGAACACAC
>JBAJNP010014091.1:0-11349 GCA_036877545.1 Yasuhikotakia modesta | reverse complement strand
TACACACGCACACACACACACTCAGACCTACACACACACACACACACACACATACAAACACACACACAAACGCACACAGACCTACACACGCACACACACACACACAAACACACACACACACGCCCCATCCTTCCCATATAAAAACAAACAGTAGTTTAACAGAAGCTATAATTCTCTTATATTGTTCTGCCACCCATATGCATGTGATTCACTTTGCACCCACACACCACTCCCCTGTACGGAAAACACACATTCATCCTCTCTCAGGAGGCACTGGATCCCAGCGGTAACTATGACTGATCTCAGATCAGCAGGACAGCATCTTTATCCGTGGCACAAGAAGTTTCTCCACCTGGATTCACTCAGCAGCCGCGTTGCTCTGGCCTCATCCTCTCATCGCACACGCCACTGTTTGTGTTTGTTGTCGAGGCTGATGCCATGACAACCATCCTGGCCGGCCGAACAGCCGTGGAGTTTCGTCATATCTTGAACCAGGGAATGGAAACACGAGGAAAAAAGAGCGTCTGTGTGATGTTTCCCACTATAGCTCCAGGAAAACTGTGGAGGGAAAATGAGGAAGAATGAAGAGGATATCAGCTTGGCACACAAAACAGAAATAAGAGCATTTGCACATACAAATTCTGGCTAATGTCTGTTGATGTAAGTGCATAAATTAAACACATGCCCTCAGCGGAGATCTCACTGATGTATCGCCTGTGTCTCATCCTTCCTCTAAACATCATGGGAAAATAAAAGTAGAATAAAATTAGATGATTTTGTTGTTTTGACGTCCGGTAAATGTGTAGAGCATTTATATGGATAACTTATTTTTGATGTAAACGTTTTAGTCCTTCAGGCCTAAGAACTAAAGTATCCTGGACGATTCTGAGCCCTAAAACTGTAAAACAGACACATTAGCTTATTGATAAAGTCTTTTCCTTTTTGTAGGAGAAAAATTCTGAAAAAAGCATGAGGCAAACTTTCATTCTCTGTGCTGGAGAAACAATTGAGGCATTAAAGAGATTGTACGCCTGCTTTTTCTCTTCATTGGCGAGCGTTTAACTCATAACCTGGTGTTGCCTCGATTTTAGAGTTAGTCTGCTGATGTCACAGAGGATTTTAATGTTTAACTGTGGTAGGTCAAACTCACCTCCAACTTACATAATGGAAACAGAGCAGTCCAGATACCTCAGTGATATCACGTCCAGTCAGGCAAAATGCTGGAGAGATGTTTTTTTCCTTAAACATTCTGCCAATTACACGAACGTTTCCAAATGTTTAAACACACGCCATTAGACAAAATGTCTGCCATTACAAGCGTTCAAACGAAATCTCAGGACATTGCGTGTCTGTGAGGTAACCCCAGCCAACAGGGAACATTCTCAGAACGTTCTCTCAAAAGTCTTTAAAAGTTATCAAAACTGTTCTAGCAGTAATGCTAGTTATATCAGAAATGCTGTTGTTAAATTGTTAATGGATGTTTTAAAAACGTTCTAAGTAACATTCTTAACCCCAAGCGATAAGCTAAAAAATTTACATTTTGAGCATCATTTAAAACTTAATGAATTTTTTGTTACTTAATGGACTTAACATTCTTACAACCAAAAATTGTTGGCTTGGATGCTGCTACTATTATTAAATGCTAAGACAACGTTCCCCTTCCAAGCGGACACCTGCGATAGCGCCTGTCATCATGATAAATGCATCAACCTTCCAGGACCTGGTCAATCAATCAGCGTTTGCTTTGCCTCGTTTATGAAGGTCGTTTATGAAGGCGCTTTGCCTCTCGAGAGGCTTGGCTCTCGTTCCTGTGTTTGTAAGGAGGGATGAGGTCCTTCGAAACGGTTTCCATAGCGCTGAGATAATCGATCTGCTGCTTAGGAATTGAGATAGAGGCTTGGCTTTCTGCAAAGGCTGAGGGGCCGTCGTGTCATCCACTGTCTTTGAGAGACGTGCGATTGTCAGTTTCCATTAGGAGGAGAGAGAGGCAGAGGTCATTATAATAAGATGAAAGCTGACACGGCCCCATCTGTCTCTGTTACCAGCAGAAACACAGAGACGGTTTAATATTTTCTCCCAGCAGGAAATAGCTTCTTATGTGGATGTGGAATAAAGCTTCAGTCAGGCGCTGAAACAACACATTTTAAAAGCAAAGCATTTTATCATCATGTCCTGTTACGTCAGGACAAGAAACCAATGAAACTGAGGTTTAATCAAGCCTTAGATTTAAAGTTTCCTAACAAACCTTCAGACAATTTAGCCGTATGAGTTGAGTGGTTAAAGACATGCTGGCATCACTAAGTAAAGTGGTCATGATATATTTATCGTACCAAATGCAACAATAGGACGTCCTGCCTGTTCGGAATAAAGGGTGGGACTTAAGCTTTCAACGCTAGCTGGCTATTGCTAGTCGCTACAGTTGCTGTACTTGTATATTAGCCATATAGAAACATCCTTTAGTGGTTAGCTAAGGGCTTTTGTTATTGGCCTGCAGGTAACCATAGAAACAGTTTGGAAAGTTGGTTGGTTCCTCATGCGAGACGTTCAGGGTCATTCTGTACTCTCCAGACATGACGCTCGACTGGCTCGGGACATCACAGAACTTCAAAGCTGTCTGTAACATCCAGAACCAATCCATCAGAACCGGGCCTTTATCCTAACAGACTGATGTTTATGTTTGGCTTTAACTTTAGCTTTTCAGAGCCAATGCATCTAATATGTACTGTACCTTGAGTTTTTGTATTAAATCTTTGTCTAAACCATTTCTGCTCAGATGCTCAAAAACACTCGTATTGTTCGCTCATAGCATTATAAAAGATTAATGATAGTCTTTAGATGTTGCTCAGATATCTTTTTTGTTGCCTGCTTGTTTACTTAAGAGAATAATTCAATACAAACCTTTTTGCCTGAGTTGCGCAGAGCACAAAAGCAAGCGTGAGCGTCCCATTCGATTGCTCACTTTCCTGGTTTAGACGGAGTGATAAAATGTCGATACACAAGCAGATACGAGACACAGCGGGTCAGCACAGGTGCACTGCAGGACTGTCTCATATTGTTGGGGTTTTGAAAAACTGGATCAAAGAAACATGTCATGGCTACAAAATAAGAACAAATACAGCAAATCATTTTTAAAACAATAACTTCAGTCAAGAAACCATTGATCCTTTTTTTCACAGTGGAACCTTTTATGTAAAACTCACAGTCTCTGGTTTTATAACTACAGTTAATATGATTCTTAACTCTGTTAATATTTTCAGGCCATTTTCTCCATTACATCTCGAGGGAGAGAGACAGAGAGATATAAAACAGGCTAAACACCTTTTGGCAGCAGTTCTGAGATTCGCGTTATGCAAGCGCAGAGGCTGAGCAGAACAATACACACTTATGAAACATTAACGTTAAAAAATGACAAAAGAAGAAAATAAGAGAAGGATGAGGCCATGGAAAGTGTGCTAACAGAACAAACCAAGCTAACAGGGAACATTTCAGAACGTTGGCTAATGATTGCTAAAGGTTCTCTTGAAACGATCGAAACAGGCTCTTGCAGTAAATGTTAGTAAAACTTTTAAGCGTTTTATATAAATAATGTTCTTTAGTTGTTAGTGGAATGTTTCTAAATGTTACATAATTTAGAGTTTAATTTTATTGATAATTTTATGATAAAAAGTGTTTTATGATAAAAAACTTAATAGAAATATTAGTAAAACATTCTTACAACCTAAAATTGTTAACTAGGAATGACCATGACCCATCATGAAAACAATAGATGATGAATAGTTAAGCTACTATGTGCTTTTTAACACCTGACCAGCTGGAAGAACAGCTGACCTACCTGCTAAACCAGCTTGGCCCAGACCGGCTACTTCCATCTTAAACCATCCTAGTCTGGTTGTAGCTGCTTTTCAGTAGAGTCTGTCTGAACAGTCTGTTGTATTAAACTGTGTTGTACTGTAATGAGATGCATAGATTCACCAGTAAAACATGTTAACTGTAAATGACAAAAATGACAGTTTTACAGGAAACATCTGCGACCGCATACAATCTAAGACGAATCTTGGCTTCTTAAACGGCTTAATGCATTTAAAACACTAAACAAGAAGCACAGCGTGTGCCAACAGAAGTGCTACATTGATCTAGCTCATAAAACACAAGCACACATTGGGTACTGTACATACCCCCCCACACACACAGCTGTAGAAATGTCAGATATGAACATGAGTATTGTGCTCTGGATAAAGACGGACAGAGGTTGCAGGGTGAGAGAGGTCGGGTTAAAGGTCAATGTGAGACTGAAACAGTCGCTTGTGTGGACGAACAATCCCTCCATCGATCAGACTCTAAGGGGTGGGAGGGGAACCGGCCCAAATGGGTCCCGGGCCCTATAGGGAAGAGCAGAGGTCACTGAACTCTCATTCTTTCCAATGGAGTGTCTGTGTTCTGCAACCCAACCCAACCGTTCTGCGGCTCATATAGTTGTTGTCTATGAGAAGCTCTATACAGCTGCATTTTTAGTTCATATGTATTTTTTGTGCACTACATAGGGGCCCTAAATAGTAAATGGACACTTAAACACCCAAAATGCATCATATTTATCCACAAAAAGCAACATATTAAACCATGTGACATCTGCACACAAAAACTAATAACTAAACAAGAACTAATTTCACTTATTTAACTTTAAAAATGCAGGTGTAGTTTAACTCATGAACTACAGACTCGTTCCACCAAAATTGTGTCTAATCTGTGTTAATAAATCATATCATATCAGATATATCATTTTATGATGAACCCCCAAACTTGTGTGAAAACTGTATTTGTACAGTATTATAAATGACACTAATATTAATGTATTTTTTAAATATTCATGAAACCATATAAATATTCATTCATTATTTTTACAATTCATTGACAAACTTCACATTTATGTTTGACTGTCCGAACACAACTGGCTTCTTGTCTTCATTAGCAACATTTGTCACGAAACAAAAAAGGTCAAACAGAGGGAGGAATGATGTGATTTTGTAGATTTTTTTATTGAAAGCTTCATCGAAAGAAAAAATAACAAACAGAAGTTTAAACCTACATCCACTGATCTACAGTCACTCAGATCACAGCTCGAGCACATGGGAGGCAGGAAGTTAGCAACTCAAGAAATCATCGTAAAACTGTTCCGCTTTCCTATTTTAACAACACCTGTACAGAAAACAATTCCATAAATATTTCTCTATTTCATCTGCCTGTAAGTCTCTAATTGAGGTTTTGCTGTTCGGTAAATTTGGTTGAATGCGATGCGCGTTTTTCCAGCGCTGTCATTCCACAACCGTTCGCGTTGGGCTGAAAGTCTTGACAGTCCAATGAAAATTCTTCATTCAAAGACCTCAGCCAATCAAACGACAGCCAATCAAATGTACAGATAAACAATGCATGGCTTGGACCTCACACCCAATGATGAACACAAGGTTACAATGGGAGCACAGAGTTTCTAGCTAATGAAAAACCCTCGAGTAAATAAAAGGTGATTTGCAGCTTACTGAACCATAGCTAGATGAGAACTCTGTCCTACAGCTTAAGGGAAACCTGCAGTCTAATCTCACGCATTAATTCACTTTATAATGGGAGGCATGAAGGCAGCAGAGCAAAATGTGACAGAAAACCAGTCTGGCCCTTAAATACTGAACACTGACAGCGAGCGCTTGACCAAAGTAACTCTCCAATCAGACAGTGGATGACAGACACAAAACACAATGACTTTTTTTCTTTTTTTGTTTAAAGAGATGAAAAATGAAAAGCTAGCTTGTTTTCCTTATTGAAACAGCACTGCCTCTTCCTCACGATGATGAAAACAAAACTCATGTTTCCAGAACTTTAATCCACAATGTCAACAGACGCTGAGGATAAAGTCACCAACTTTGCTTTAATACTGTCCCCTAGTGGCTAATTGATATCAATACGTAGTTGTAGAGGCAGGGAATTCTGGGAAAAAGCCCAAAGTGACTAGACTCTTTGTAAACATGAAGAGGATGTTAAAAAGCATGTGAACCACTAAAACAACACATCCAGAAATCAAACCGATCTTTCGTGGACCCATCACTCTCCCACATCAATCTAATGTAACCTGGCAGTTGATATTATAATTCCTAGAATTCCCAGAATACAAAAAATTCCAAGCACAACTGCCTTCATCCTAATGACAGCTGAATTTATTCCCAGAGCACCTTGAGAACTCAAATTCCCCTGACGGTGAAACTAGGAGTTTATTTATGAGGCTTAAAAACGAAAAGACAGTTTGTAAATCTTCATGTGTGTTGAAACTCTCTGCTGAAGTGTTTATAAAATGACGTCCGATCTGCATCAAACATCTAAATGAAGGACAACAGCGTTTCTCTCCTATAAAACATGAGGTGTTTTTCTTTCTCTCATCCCTAGCGTTTGCTATCCCCCTTCTGGAATGGGCAGCTTGATAAATTATAGCACAAGATGGAAAGGCCGACATTTCAGCCACATGTAATATTTCTAACCTGAACAGAAGTAGCTGTCACTGTTACTCAAGGCACCGAAACATCTGCCAAATTTCACAATGATAACGGACACCACCGTTTATCCAGGCAGCGACACCCCAGCTAACATGGAACGTTTTCGGAATGTTCTCCAAAGTTATCAATAAACATTCATGTAGTAACATTAGCTGAACGATTTTAATGTTATCATAAGTTCTAGTGGAACGTTTTAAAAACGTAATGGAGCCAATAACATTAATACAGCTAAAAAACTGGACGTTTGGAGCGTTACTACAACAATCAAAATACTAATGTTTCGTTGTCTAATGAAAACATTTGGGAAATGTTCTTACAACCTAAAATTGTTAGCTGGGACCAACCAATTATAGGAGATTTTCAATGTCATCTGTTTGATTTAAGACACCCTGTACATAGCATGACGCTTTTCAATCGATGTGACTACAAATACGTCTGCAGTGGAGGGCTGGGGGTGTTTGTTTTGCAACATTTATCAAACGGACGGCTGGAAAAATGCAAGAGATGCTAATTTCGTTCATTTTTCTCAGTGCCCCTGAAGCAAAGCTGTGTCATGACCCACGACGCTCAAATTTCTCCTGTATTTCCTCATGGTAAAACTGTTTTTGATGAGGTAGTGATCTGTACATAGAGTTAAATACACACTAGTGAGTACTTTTGATTCCTTCCTGTTGAGTTAAAAAGCCTTCTTGTTACGAAAGCTTTAGCTGAGTGAATGTGTGAAGTGTTTCACAGTGACTGACTCAGGGTCAGTGACTGAGAAGGTGCAGAGATAGAGAGGTATTGGTCATTCTGTTGGCCAGAGAAACAAATAAATGATGGGTCAGTCGCTCTCTGTCGCCCTCTGGTGGAAAATCACACTCATGCAAAATCTGTGATGTGTTTTTGCCTCACAACTGAACATTTGACAAAGACTCTGTAACAGTGGAAGGAAGTTTAAACCTTGAAAAGTAAAGTACCGATTCGGCCGTCAAGGTCAAACAGATACTTCTGAAACATAATTATTAAAACACCCAAAAAATATCAAATAGAAAAAAAGAAAATGAAAAATTAATCCACTCCACTGTCTTGAGGGGGTTCTTCATCTTTGGTATAAAATATGCCATCCACCGGCTGCATTTGAGCCACAGCTAAGAAAGACTAAAGAAATTGTCAACAATTTCCTATTTCTATTGCTTTTTGCACACATTTGCTTTTTTTGTTTTGATTAAATCCATAAGCTTTTGATCTATGTAGATTTGCACTGCCAGTACATTTTTTTTGACGGTTTTAGTTTTTGACATTTTTCCGCAATGAAACAAGCAAAGCAGGCTAAAAACACCTTAAAGCTCATAAAAAATATTGCAGATAAAAACAATAATGCCATTAAAAATGATCTGCACTACACAACAAACTGCATTTCCCATGATGCAGCAGATTAACATTTTTTTCCTCTTGTTTCTACAAAAATGCAACTCTCTTTAATTCATCGTCATCTTCACAATATTTTGTCTGTCCTCTCTTTTAAACACAAAGTCACCACTGATAATTTAAAACCGTTCTCTCTCTCTCTATGATCTATACACGTTATTTTTTCACTGCATTGGTCAGTCTGTTCAGTTCAAACAGGAAAAGTCTTAGATGTTTCTTGAAATTAAGGCAACAAAGATGAAAAAACATTGATATTCTCTAGAAAACTAAAATCTAACTCATAAAAAAGAAAAGTAATAATAGCTTAGAATCTGAGGAAGACTTCTGTAGCTCTTCACTGTTTTTACAAGAACATGCGTCCTCCACTAATAGAAAAACCCACTGTTTCTGAAACCTACCTGCACATTCAAAACAAAAAAAGAACTGGAAAACTTGTACTTATTTGAATTCATCACTTCATGAAGGAAAAGTTTTTGTGTGTAGTGGGCTAACAGTAGACTCTCCCGGACCACGGATCTCATTGAAGGTCTGGGTGCGAGTTCTCCAAAGCTCCTCGGAGTGGCCAGGTGTTAAATAAATTGTCTGTTTTTTTGTTTTGATGCTTGTGCAAAAGTTGACACAAACGTGTTTTCCTATCTCTTGCAATACGTGTCGGATGTTCCCCAATCGCAGTCCCCCACTCTCAAGGCAACACAGTCACCCGTCGCACCCTCCTCCTCTGGTTATCTGAAGGAATGAAAGAGAATGTACACAACTCAAAATATGCAAGAGTCCCTTATTCTAGTTTATTAAATTAAACGTAAACACAGAGGCGTTTCACAGCTGATGGAGAACGTTCTCAAAACAGTTGCTAATGTTCTATAAAAGTTCTCTTAAAGTGCTCAACAAACTTTCATGCAGAAACATTATTTCTTAAATGTTATAAATGTAATTTCTTAAATGTTATATATCATCTACACACATCAAAAATATTATTCTTGAGTTATTAATGGAACGTTTTAAAAGTTACCAAATTAAAAAGTATGAATAAGTTTCCTAAACCAAACAGTAAAACATCTAAAAACTGGACGTAATGAAGGATCCAAGAACTTTTGAAATCATTTTTTTTTGTTTCTCTATGGAAATGTTACACAAACGTTGTTACAACCTGAAATTGTTAGCTGGGTTCATTAAAACATCCATAATCACTCAGCTCTATGGGAACCAGATGCTAACTGTTTGCCTTATTTATGTATAGACGCTCCAAACTCACTTAGCGGGCTGAAAAGTATAGGCGGGCGCATGATCGCTGGCGCTGTCCACGCCCAGAGGTTGCTGCTGACCACCGGCGTCCTGCGACGAGGGCGGAACGCTCTGTGGAGAGGCCTCTGTGACCACGCCCTGAAAGGATGTGATGTCATAATTACAGGATGTCTCGGAAATACACGCCGTAGGCTGTGTTGGGCACCCAGACTTCCAGACAGGAATTTATTTAATACGTGCAGCAAACTGAAGCCAGGCCTCGTGCAGACAGAATAAAACCATTAAGAAAGTTGTGGGTGGATTTTGGCACAAGGTGACCGATCTTCACACGTTCAGTTAGAAACACTCATCTAATCGGTCGCAGAAACTCACCTCCACCGAGACGGCTGAGGCAGGCACCGCAGTGTACTGGGGAATGTAGGTCCCCTGCATAGGAGCAGCAGCCGCAGTCATGTACTGCAATAAAACATGCATCAACCAATCAGATACAAGCATTTGAGTCACATGTTCCATGGTTTAATCATTTGAAGTTGCAGTTTAAGATGCGGTGCGTCTCAGAGCTTCACATACAATATACACATAAAGACTTACATCATGTCATGAAAGTTTGTTTTTAAATACAACTTTTACTTTAGTAAAATTCTGCAGTGCCTTTACACCCCTGGGTAAAGTTTGTCCTCCGTTTTGTTTTTCTTATGGCTGTTTGCAAACTTTTAATTAGTATTTCGCTTCTTTTTTCTTCTCTTCGATTAATGGAGGCTGACAGAAGAGCTTTGCAGAACCTGTATGACTGAAGTCAATTTTACTTTGCATTAAAAATTCAATGAGACTTTTTGGGGTCTGTTTTACTTTTAATTATTTTTCAACTAACAAGTAAAAAAAGTAAAAGTAAACTGTTTTACTTCTGTGCTTTACTTCTGGAGAGCCACCTAACACAGAACATATTTATCAAGTACTTCATGAAACATTTTTAAAACATTTAAACATTCTCACAATCTAGCATTAACATTAATAATACGTCTGGAAAACTGTTTGCTTTGAATGTTCATAACTTTAAAAACATCCTTATAATGTTTCTGTTGCTTAATGGAAATGTTAGGAAAACGTTCTCACAGCCTGAAACTGTGAGCTGGGAGGTTCTGAGACATCGGCACTTACAGTTCCAGTGGTACCCAGTGAGAGATGGTTCATCTGCTGGGTAAGAGGACCTATCATGTTAGCTGGCTGCATGGAGATGGTGTGGTCCATGGCTGGCGTGATCACAGCACCCTACGGCACGCACACACACACACACACACACACACACACAGAGTTACGGGTCAAACCACGAGAAGAAAAGCAGGAAAAATGAGGTACCACTCAACAATGCATCTGGAAATCTTCATTAGCTACGTCCATGTTGATCACACACTCAAAAGTCTCTTTCGCTCGTCTTATACTGGCTGTTGGGCTGCAGCTGGGCTCTATTACAGGGGCCAGACGCAAGCTGTTCCACTTCAACAAGTGAAATAATGCGATCCAAATGCGCGTCATGCATACTTCTGTAGAGATGATGCATCGCTCACTTAACAGCGGCGCTGCGCGGGTGTGTTTACGTTTCAGGCACGCCGGGATGAGAGTGCTAACACATGTGAAGTAAAGAGAGAGAGCGAGAGAGAGAGGATTGGTAACCGTTGACCTGAGCTATCATCCAAAGTGGTCACATGATCAATTTGGCAGATCCAGGCCAGAAACGGACACACACGCTCGTTCTCGCATGCCAGCATGACTAGGATTAATCTCTCAGAGAACTTTCTCAAGCGGTTTGTCAGAAAGTTCAGTTCTCCTCAGATGCTTCGGCAAACGCTAAGATGATGAGAAACCTTTGTGCAGCTTGAGGCTGTGGTGACACCGTGAGAGACGCTTTTTTGTTAGCAGCATCGTTTTAAAGATTGTTTAATCAGTACAACATCAACCCCCCAAAGCAACAAACGCCCCACTGGAATTTAAATTCATCCATCCTGACTGTGTCTTAACAGACGAAAACTCAACTAATAACTGCTTTAAATAGAGGCTGTTTTATACAGCTTTAGGCTGGTTGTATGTGGTCAACATGAAACCAGCCTGACATCTGATATCAGCCATTAAGTGAAAAACACAATATATCCCATGATTCCTGTAAAAG
>JBAJNP010014090.1:0-11351 GCA_036877545.1 Yasuhikotakia modesta | reverse complement strand
CTGATCTGTGTTAAAACCCGCAGGCGGACGAGTGAAGACCTGGAAGAGGAGATGGTTCATTTTAACAGACAACTGCTTGTATTACTTTGAATATACAACAGTAAGTGCAAATGCAGGCTTAAGATTTCATGGTTGTGTTCCTGTGTTCCTGTAGCTCAACTGGTAGAGTGTTGCGTTAGCAGCACAAAGATTGTGGGTTTGATCCCAGGGAACACAAATACTGATAAAAAAATGTATACCTTGAATTTATTGTAAGTCACTTCGGATAAAAGTGTCTGATAAACGTAAAAAGAAAATGTTTAATAAGAGAAACAGAGGTTGAAACGTAAACTCAAAGAAACAAAGAAGTGTTTTCCTCAGTATCTGTTTGGAATTAAGACAAAAGAAGAAAATCTCTGGAATTTTGTCTGGAAATGGGACCAAAAATGTGGTTTAAAACTTTAAAACCAGACCGGGAACAATCACAATCCCAGCTGCGATCGCCTCCCCGCCGTGTCGTCTTCTCGGCAAAGTGGAAGTAAACAATGCAGTTTTTCCCTGGTTGTGTTCCAAATTTAGACCAACAGACAGACAGACGGTTGTTGCTTAATGAGCCGTACCGACCCACCCCAGCTATCGCATGTGGGGAAACATATTGAGGATCAGATCTTCAGACTAGTGGCTTGAATAATAAGGAATAAATGGAGCTTTAAATGGAAATTAAAGGAATTTCACACTTGCGTTCGCAGGACAAAGAGCCTCGCGGGATAATTCCGTTGGAAAATCTTAGTATCCGAGAGGTGGAGGAACCTCGGAAACCAGTAAGTTACAACATCTTTATCCAATTATTCGTTTGTTTATCACTTTGTGTCTTAGACGTTGTGGCTTTGGCGTTGCTAGCTCTCACGCTAGCTAGCTGTTGTGGTTAGCGTGACTGTCTTCCAAACGTTTCGCTGAGGTACATTAGTGAATATGAACGAATGAATGACATATTTTCCATATTTGTCGTCGGCAATGAAGCCACAGACGGATTGATTTGGCGTTGTGAGCATCGCCATGGAAACAAAACATAGCACACTGTACCGTACTGTACCGTACTGTACGGTACCGTACTGTAATTAATGTAAACACAATGCAGACTGACTGAAGCACTATTGTGTCCTGAAGTTTGTCCCAGTGAAATAAAGAAGTTAAACTGACTTTCTCGTGTCGTACCTGGACGTTTCAGAATTGCTTTGAGCTGTACAACCCCAGTCACAAGGGACAAGTGATCAAAGCTTGTAAGACAGAAGCCGACGGAAAAGTGGTGGAGGGGAATCACGTGGTGTACAGAATATCAGCCCCCACTCCGGAGGAGAAGGAGGAGTGGATTAAATCCATCAGGTGAGACTTTATTCTGTCAGCTCTCAATATTTTCTCTCTGTCTGTCTGAGGCGTGTAGCTGTAGGTCATGTACACACACACACACACACACACACACACACACACACACACACATGATCTTCAGTCTAACAGAAGATCACCTTTGACTTCACATCACATACAATCACCATTGACTATCACATATGATCATCATGGACTATCACATATGGTCATCATTGACTATCACATATGATCACCATTTGACTATCACATATGATCACCATTGACCTCCCTGTCACATATTATCACCATTGACAATCACATATGATCACCTTTGACTTCACATCACATATTATCACCACTGACTTCACTATAACATACAGTCACCATTGACTTTACCATCACATACAATCACCACTGACTATCACATAAAATCACCACTGACTATCACATATGCTCACCATTAACTTCAGTATCACAGACAATCACCACTGATAGAAGCTCAGTGCTGTTTGTAGTGTGTTTAACTCTGGTCTGTACACATAAAGTAACAGGGAAAATGAGAATCGCCCCCTTACATTTTAGTGCTGACAGGACTAATGGAGTCGGCCTGACCCGAGTTCTCTCAAGGTTAAATGAGTTTCCTGAGAATAAATCAGCGTTTATCAGCAGAGAAGAGGAAGCCAAAGAATGCTTCAGTCTTTCATTGTTTGACTGTGACTCTGGTGCTGTGTTGCTGCGAGACCCTAAATATATTCATCTGCTGCACAAATGCGGCATTTCTGTCTCTATTTCTCTATTTCATGTTACTGAAATAACATAAGTGCTCGCAATAGCCTATAAAATATACCACACACTATATACACACACACACACACACACACTATATACAGACACACACACACACACTATAAACACACACACAGACACACATACTATACATATATATATATATATATATATATATATAAACGCACACATACACTTACACACACATATGTATTTATATGAAATAAACAGACACATTGCTATTTTTATAAATATATTTACTGTCAGGAATATTACACACAATTTCCAGTTATTAAAAGTTAAGAGGTCATATTTAGCATTTAGCAAGTAGCTGCTGTAATATAAAAGTATATACAGATATAAACATATACAGTAACATATACATATATACACTGTTTTATAGACAGTGTGAATGTATGTTTTAACACTTTTTTTGCTGTTTGTTGTCCATACAGGGCGAGTATAAGCAGGGATCCATTTTATGACATGCTGGCCACCAGAAAACGAAGAATGGCTGTAAAAAAATGAGAGCTGAAATTTATCTCTCTTCAAATGGAAAATCTCACCCAATCCGAAAGGAATTTCTCGGAAAGACAAGATCTTTCAAAGCATGGTCTGTGTGTGTAAAGGATGTAAAGCTGTTTCTTTCTCCAGTGATAAAGCTATAGATTGTATTGGGAGCATGTGTGAGAGTATATGGTGTGGTTTTATTGTGTGTATGTCAAAAAATAGCTATGCTATAATGCGTAAAGTATATGGATCCAGTATGCAGCGTGTGGCCCACAGCAGGAATTTCACCGCCCTGCTGGGAACGCTGTGTAAACAATCGCAAACGTTCAGGTATAGTTACGTGGAGATTAACTCCGACGTCTAGATTTAAGCTTTAAAGACTTAAAAGATGCCAGTTTAATGGTGGGATATTTTGCATCGACGTTCAGTTTTCAAAGGTTTGCGTTAATAGTTTAAAACGTTGTATTGCCTGGTTGCCATGTTTGTATCAGCGGGACTGGTCGCATTTATTCAATCCCACAAAATAGTCATAAAAAAAACTTGTTTATCCTATTTATTTGTTTTACGGTCCTTAATAGTATTGTGACATATTCTGTACAACTAATATTTTCCTATTTTCTGTCTGTATATGCTAATATTTTATGCATTCTCAAAGTTAATACAAACTTGTGTATCCATTTTTATTTAAAGTGCTGATTCTTAAACCTTTGTGTATTTATGTAATATTGTGAAACTGTTGTTTTTGTTTTTTACAGTGTTTTTGAACGACACACACACACGCAAACACACAATCCACTTTTAAACCAACTTGTTTGAAAGTTCCAAGGGTGCAAAATAAGCAGTTTTATAGCCAAAACAGCAAATAAACCGAGTTGTAAACAGGTAAAATTGATTCATATTTGTTATGGTTTAATGCAGTTTAAACCAGGGACTTTAAAAACAAGTAAATATAGTATTTAACATAGTATCTATAAAACTGCAGGGGGTGTTTCATATTAAATGTTACTTAAAGCGTTTCTGACTGAAGATCATTGTTCTTTAAACGTATGAAAGCTCTTTTTGTTTTTTTTACAAATGTAACTTCCGCTTCTCTTATGTTTCATGACCTTATTTATGGTAAAAGTTATAAATAAAAAATGCAACGACACAAATTGTTTCTGCAGCAACTGATGTTTGCAAAAACAAACCCTTGGTTAAACCCTATTTTAATATGAGCTTCAGTGCGTATCTTATAAATGTGAGTAAATAAGACATCCCAGTGTGACATGGGATATTAGAAACTTATTCCCACTCCTCAATTCTTGGAATTCCCAGCGATTCCCAACTCTGTTCCTGGAGGATCAACGTCCTGAGTTTCCCATATGAAGATTCATTCTCCTCAACATCTCCATCCTTGCTCCTGAAATACATCTCATGCAGTTGTGGTGTGATCTCCTTCGCTTGTGTTTACAGGTAGCAACAATATTACATGTTTCACAAATGTAATTGCTTTGCAAATACTGTGATTATGTGAACAATTACTGTAATTTTCACAATTAACTTAAAGGGTTTTTCATAAGAAACCTCAATAAACCTTTAGCAAAACTGAAAAAATGCTAATTGCTACTAGCGTAGCTATTGAGATGTTTGAAATTAGAATATTTTAATTATTGCCCGTTCGACGTAACCGTAAGCCGTTACATGCGTTTTTTTTATAACAAAACTGAGGAAAAGGCCAAACAAAACCTTTTTTTATACAAAACAGAAATTTCACAAGTCGTTCTTTATGTGTAAAAATTAAACCCAGACCTTTACAAAACCAAACACTTCCTGTCGTAACACACATATTCATTCACTCCAGTTTTGTAAACGCAGCGAGAGAAAATATCACAACTTCAGACATTAAGGCCGTTTTTCTCTCGCTCGGCATATTGTACACTGTATACATCGACATGCCAAAGCAAAACCAACGTGTGAAATAACCATTTTTATGTCTTTTTTGCTGAGGAAACAAAAACATTGACATATCCAGAGAACATGAGTGGGTTTACAGAAAGCGTCTCTGATGAATTCCTGATACAGGAGCAAAAAACCAAACAACTGATATTACAGTTCAACTTAAATTCACAGTTTTATAATCGATTAAAACGAAAGAGGGTTGGATAAAAACGAAACGGTGAACCTGCGTTCTACGTTTGATTCATGAGTTTCGGAAAGACGTAATACAGCGAGATGCTAACAGGAGGTACAACAGACGGCAAAAGCAAGTATCTTATGTCCTCAAGTGTGTCCAGGTTAACTGTGATGTAAGTGCACGTAGCGATAGCAAAGACTGCTCTTCTGAGACAGTTCTCTCGACCGATATGCGAAAACGGTGACATCATAACTCCAGCAGTCTTTGTCTGCCGAGGCGGCAAATGTTCTTCTTTGTCTGAGCAGCAATTCTGACAACAAGCTCCAGGCTTCCGGTTTAATCGCATATATTACTCTTATATAGAATTTCTTGTGATCGAAGTTCATATCTGTACAGTGTGCTAAAAAATCCGTAGCCTTAAAAATAAAGGGAAAAAAACGTTAAAATGCCGTGGTAAAAATGTTGCAGTTGTAAAGCACCGTGTGGGAAACTGTAGCTGATCTTTCACATGCTTATATGGGCGGTTTTCAGATTTCTGGAAAAAAAAAAAAAAAAACAGGACATTAGACAACAATCAGAGCTTAAGAAAACAAATCAAATTCCAACATTTCGGACAAGAATCCTTACCTTAGGTATTGGAGGGAAAAATTACTTTTTCCTTACTGAGGATTTTTGACTTCCTGTGAAAACCAGAGTTCAGTCAGAATTATGCAAATACAACAAGTGTTTTACATTTAATACAATAACCAAGGTGCAGTGTGTGTGTGTGTATATGTGTGTGCGAGTGTGTAAAATCACTGTGAGCTATATTACAACAAATCCACGATATTTATCCATTAAGCTTCAACGTTTAAGGTCCACTCACTTCAACATCTGCAGAGAATCTGTGGTGGACACGACCGACGCCACCGTTTGTGTGTAAGAGAGTCTTTGTGCCGTTTTCTGTGGTGCCGCGTTTTGCATCTTTCTCCAGTCCAGCAGGACAGACATCAGCTTCACTTCCGTGGTTCAAGCCATTTGCTGGAAAACGCAACACAAACTCTCTTACCACTGCGGCGATACAGACATCAGTGTATTAATGCACATTAAAAATACATGACGGTTTCTCTACACAAACACAGTGAGACCATCAATAAGTTTGCAACACCTTGCAAATATTAGCGCAATCCATTTGAAACGGATGCCTGATGCCTGATGCTAACGGTTCCGAAAAGTAGTTGCTTCAAATGATGTACCTTTATGTCCGTTGAGCTGTTGATGGTCCTCCACACGATGGTCTCGACTGATAATGTGAGGAGACTCCGAAACGTGAGGATCGCCTCCTCTTTCTCCGCCGTTTCTCGATCTGGGCTCGGGTTGGTCTCGTCTTTGACTGGTGTCTCTTCCTGAATGAGGCTTCTCCTCGTCCCACCTCCTCTTCTTTTTCTTTTTCTTCTTCTTCTTGTGTCTTTTGGAGCTGTTGTCCTCGATCATCTCTGGTGGGTCCCTCTCCGAGTGTCTACAAGTCAATAATCAGTTAAGCCACTGGTATGGACACAAATTTGCTTAACCAACATATGTAATGCATAAAATACAAATGCTAATAACACCAGGAACAACTATGCTGAAATAAAATGGCTGTACCTGTGTTTGTCTTTGTTCCTCTTCTTCTTTTTGGCTTTCTTAGGGCGGCACTCATCTGAGCTTCCTTTGGTGTCCACCGAAAGGCTACGTTTCCTCTTGTAATGTCCAGGCATTGGGCTGACAGAATTTGGAGATGAAGGTCTGGCTTTGGAGACATTTTCATTAACCGTATTGAGCGCCCTACCACGGCCCCCACTGCAGATCCCATCCCTGTTGTGATGCTGTCCAGCAGAACGGTAGCCGTGTCTCCTATCTCGACTCCAATCCCGTTCCTCCCTGGTTCTTCTCTGAGAGTGGTGGTGCTCACGATGGTGGTGATGCGTGAATCTGTCCCAGTGTCGGTCCCCTTCGCGATCTCTGTAGTGACGTTCTCTGCTGGTGGAACGTTCCCTGATAGGACGACACTCTCGTTCGGATCGATAGCTGTGCCCGTATCGGTTCCTGCTTCTGTCATCATATTCCCTGTGGTGCCTGTACCTGTCCCTGTCTTTCAGGGTGGAAGAAAAGTGTGGCCGCTCTACAAACCTATCCCGATCTTCACCTGGTCTACCAGATCCAAACTTGCCTAGGTGTGAGGGTTTTGAGTCTTTACCTTCAACTTCAGTGGACCTGAGTGGCTCCTTTAACCTAGGTGGACTTGTGTGTCCATCACCTACATGGAGGCTAACCTGTAGGTCCGATGTATCAGCCGCTGTATGGCTAGCATGGCTCTGAATTAGCTCAACCTTTGAGGCCGATTGGACGTGAAGGTCACCGTCCATCTTGGAGACCAAAGGGTCCTCAGATGGAGGTGCAGACTGCACATCTGTAGAAGTCTGAGCTGAAGCATCTGAGGAAGGTTTGATCCTTTTGCTTGAGGGCGAAGAACTTAGTTCACCGTCGATGCCTGGTGGTTCAGAACTGCTGAAGTAATGCACAAAACCAGAGAACATTTATTCCATCTGAAACGTTGGTCAAATGTTGTAATAATGTTGAAATAACGTTGCTGCTGAAGATCTCACCTTGGCTCACTGGTTTCACATTTCAAGCTGATCTGTAGGTCCGAACTAGGCATCTGAGAGGAAAGATGTGAAGTACCTGTAACCTGGAATAAAAACAGAAATTACTTTGAAAAGAAATCCCTAAGAAAATACACTGAAGAATTAATCTTTACATTTTGTACCTTATCAGTGTGATTAAAACCATTGGCTTTGTGAAGGCCGTTTTGAGATTTGTGGGCAGATCCTGAGCCATTTTCACGCCCGTGCGACTCCGGAAAGCCATTGGATCCGTTTGTCTTGGAGGTAAGCTTAGGCAGTGAGCTGGAATTGTGGGCTTGGGCATCGTCCGTCACACCGTGTCCGTTGGTTATCCTGGGAGCAAGATGAGGCTTAGCCGTTCCGTTCTCCAAAGCTCCAGTCTCCTGGTCAGATTCCTCTGAAGACTCCTGACCATAGGGAACCAAGAAGGCGGCTCCAGTGTGAGTTCCGTTGACCTTCTTGGTCTGTGGGAAGCCTGAGGTAGACGTTGAAGTGCTGGAGGATGTGGGTTGAGAGGCTGAAGATGAGGACTGGGTCTGAGATGGTCTCACAGGCTTGCCCTGACCAATGTAAAAGGTCAGCTTCGGCCTCTTGGATGAGTCTGGGATGCCCATGGGTCGAACGATCTGATTAGACTGAGACGTGGAAGAAGAGGAGGATGACGATGCTGAAGATGATGAATGGGACAGACCAGAACCTATTTTGGTCACGCCACAAAAGTTCCTATTGGGCTTGGAGCTACTGTGGTAGTCCTTTGAAGAACCGTTTCCATTGATATATGACGAGTTCTGGAAAGTAAGCAAAAAAAGACCAGATGAAAACAATCCACAAGTAGGTGGCAATATTTATAGACTAGAAGGTCGAGAAGGTCGCTCTCCTGGAGTACCTTCATCATATGAGGCGGCAACTGAGGGCCAATGAAGGACGAAGAGGTGAACTGAGGTCCGTTCATCTTCAGTGGAATGGATGGTCGTGGAGATGACTGACCTGGCGTGTGGTTCACCGGGCCAAAGTCACCTCCGTTTTTTAAATCAGATGACCTAAAATACCACAGACACGTTCTGATGAGACTTTAAGAACACTTCGAATCATCTCAAATGTAAATTAAAAAGACCTACCTGATGTAGAACAGCAAATATGCCTGCTGGTTCAGCACTGCTCTGATGTCACTGGGAGAAACGGACGAGTCGTTCATCTGGTACCAGTGTCCGTTGCTAGCCTGAAACAAAGGATGACTGATGTCACATAAGTTGGATTTTCTGACAAAAAGGGCTGCAGATCTGTCAGGTGACGTACCTTTACGTAGCAGTAATAATGCCCAGCGTGACAACTGAAACCGGAGTGAACCAGCACAGCGTAAAGAGCGTAAACCTGTGGCTCGCCGTGAGACTGCGACATGAACGGACGCAGATCCAGATGCTCGGTGTACCTCACGTCCTGCGCAAGAGGAAATTCATATGTTTAACACCGGCTCATGTACTTTCATCTCAATTTGAGGACAAGAAATATTAAATCACTATTGTCATGAGATATCGCAGAGTTATGGATCCGGTCATACCGGTTAGTCCGCGTTCACAAGTAGTTACGGTAAAACCTGCTAAACCTTTGAGTCGTGACGCACTACCTTAGTAATTTTCCCCCCATTGAAGTTGGCGAACCGCTTCAGCGAGATGGTGAGAACATTGGAGCTGCGATGGATGGTGAACCTCTTGGAGGCGGTAACCATCTTCTTGCACCTGCCGGGACGAGAAGAATCACAGTAAGCCTGAGTGAAAGTGAATCAGAGGACAAACCAGCTAATCCACATTAATACAGTATTTGGTCTCCAGGACAAATTAAGTGTGAATGAAATACTTACTTGGAGCATTTGTACGCGTTGTCTCCGTCCAGTTGTTCCGGCTTAACAAACTGTTCGAATGCTTTTGTAAGTGTGAGGGCGGTCTGTAAAAAAACACAATCAGAAAGTTTGGGAAACGTATTAAAAACGGATGACAAGTACCATTCTAAACAACTGTCTGATCTCAACATCTACACTTCATCAAACTTTATATTAAGGAGATAATTTATCAGAAAACTTAAGTCACCTTTATCTCCAGCGAAATATCCAGATATGGGTCGAACGTGTCCGAGACTGCTTTGCAATTCAAACATTTGACTGTGGAAAACACAGAACAAGTACGTGAGGAACTGTACCAAAGGTCTGCACACAGCGAATATTCCACCACATCCAATTACTTTGCATTTAACTGCATGGCGACGCTTAGACATTTGTGGGTAAGAATTTAGGAGATGAAAAACTGTCGACATACCCCTGGATCTCAGATACCCCCCAAATATCTGATGCACAAACGTGGTCGCCTGCGTTTGCCTGTCCAGTCTGACAAGGAAAACCAATTCAAGTATTAAAATAGACACACAATCATGTTGTTCATTTGTTTTTTGTACATTAATTCACTATTATAACATGTAAATATGCTTTATTTTATATGCTTTATTATGCATTATGCCATGTAAATAAAATTGTAGCATTTTTACATACTTGTTTCCAGGCAGGCAGGACTTTTGCATAGCGTCCACCGTATACCTCAGAAATTCGTGGGCGTCTTCCTGACTTCCGAATCTGAAATGCTTTCCAATCCCTACAAGAAAACAATAATCAGTAAGAAAGTTACGAATGAATAAACATCACATGGCGCTATTTTGTATCACCTGACTCCAGCGAAAAGTGATGTTTTTGGATAATCAAGGTTAGTCCCTTTTCAAACAGTCTAACCACACTGAGGCTTTTAACAAGCGCTTGAGGTTTGAGAACTTAAGCCCATTTGCACTTTTAAAGTCAGATTAGCAGAACAGCATTTGGCAACAGTAAAGAGGCAAGTCCTGTTGGACGGTGTCCTTAAACTATCACTTACGTTTCAGTTCGTTAAGCACACCGATGGGCTTGATGACGTTCCCGGCGTTGGCGAACACCTGGATGATGTGGTTCTGCATGGTACACATCATACAAAACCCAGGCTCGTGACCTGGAAGAGAACAAGAACCATTTAGAACACGTCACAAACTTAAGCAGAACCCGAGGACGCAGGCAGGGAACACTTACAGGTTTTGGAATGCTCTCTAGTTAGCATGTAGTTAGCAAGGGGAGCCGTGTAGGTCAGACACTGGAGGGTGGAATTTAAAAAACACGTGTTGCCAAGGTTCTGGAGACCTGCTCCGATGCGGTGGCCCTGGTTCCATTTCAAGCAAAGACGCTCCGGAGGGAAAAGAACCCTTTGCGGAGGAGCAATCCCATCCCCACTGGCTGCCACCGCTGCATCCGAGAAAACAGACACACATCATTTACACACAATATGACCATGAACACACCACACTGAGGAACCGTAAGCCTTTAAAACACCCACCCGGCTCCCGGGATTTTTCAACTTGAAGGGTCGTGTTGTTGCTACCGTTCACAGTGGGAGCCATGCAGGCGGTCTTGGCCCTCGAAATCTCAGGGGCAGGACTCCAGCTCGTGTTACTGGTCTCCATGGAGTGCCTGATCCGCACTGACTCCAGGTCAGGATTTTCTGGAGATTTGTCAACTATGGTCATTATTCATTTTCTGAGGGAAAAAATAAACAAACATGCTCAGGTGTTCATCCAAAAGCAGTTTTATTTGTGGGTATGGGGCAAATCATCAGAACATTTTAAGTGTGTATTTAGGCCATATGTAAGTGTACATCTTATACAAGCGTGTTGCCTTATGTTAGTGCAAAACACAACAACAACAACAACAACAACATGCGGAACAGGTACCTGTCGGTACAGTAAAAATTACAGTACATGCAATCAATTGTTTCTGACATAAGACTTCCCGTTCCATAAACAAATGATAGGAGGGGCTTTTAAATATGAAAATACCAACAACATCAACACACAATGCAGCACTTAATATACATGTGTGTATGTGTGTGTGT
>JBAJNP010014089.1:0-11351 GCA_036877545.1 Yasuhikotakia modesta | reverse complement strand
ATTTCTAGCATTAATTTACACATCACTGATTTACTGTATTGATTTACTGCATTAATTTACACATCACTGATTTACTGTATTGATTTCTAGCATTAATTTACACGTCACTGATTTACTGCATTAATTTACACGTCACTGATTTACTGCATTAATTTACTGCATTAATTTACACATCACTGATTTACTGTATTAACTATATTGATTTACTGTATTAATTTATTGCATTAATTTACTGCATTAATTTACACATCACTGATTTACTGCATTAATTTACACATCACTGATTTACTGCATTACTTTACTGCATTAATTTACTGCATTAATTTACACATCACTGATTTACTGCTATAATTTACAAATCACTGATTTACTGCATTACTTTACTGCATTAATTTACACATCACTGATTTACTGCATTACTTTACTGCATTAATTTACACATCACTGATTTACTGCATTAACTATATTGATTTACACATCACTGATTTACTGTATTGATTTACACATCATTGATTTCCAGCATTGATTTACACACTAATTTACTTCATTGATTAACTGTTGTTGATGTAACTTGATGTATCAGCAATGAACGAGAAGAAAATGTAACTGTTAAAGTCATTACATGAGCTGATTGGTTGACAGATTACATGACAAGCACCAATCAGCTTGCATTATAGAGTATGTGACAACAACTTGTGTAATGACTAAACCTAAAATAATCGATTTTGTTTTGTTTCAATATCTTACTAAAAAACAAGCAAAAATACAGATCAAACAAATGCTTGTGTGTTTTACCTCTTAGTTTCCCCAAGATTCCTCCCGTTGATCCTGACGGTTCTAACTTCACCTCACAATCATCTTTAAGAGAGACACGAGTCAGAACCTTCCACACACACAAAGACAGACACAAAGACACGCAGACACAAAGACACGCAGACACACACACACGCAGACACACACACACACGCAGACACACACACACACGCAGACACACACACACACGCAGACACACACACACACGCAGACACACACGCAGACACACACACACAGACAGATACAGACAGACACACAGACAGCAGCTGTCAGTCAGCCGCAGCATTACCTCTGTACATGTGACTCTTTCTGCAGCGGATGAAGACAGCAGCGGTGACGACGAGCACCAGCGGCACCAGCAACAGAGCCGTAATGAGAGCAGGAGACAAGCCTTCAGCGCTGGCCTCCGTCTGGGCTTTCTCCTCCTGCGGAGTTGCAGGTGGCTGCTGGTGGTGTTCATGTGACGGCTGCTGGATTTTCTGCACAGATGCGTCTGAGGATTTCACTGGAACCTGAGGTAATGGCTTCAGATTGGCCTGAACAAACGTTTCTGTTTCTAAAATAACAGAAAGAGCAGAATATTATTTCAAACTCTGCAATACTGATCGCATTGGGAAAATAATTTATTTATGGAAAAACACAAATTTAAAATAGTAACTTCAATAAAATGTTTAAATCAGCAACAAATTATATATAAGTACACTGATGATGGTTTAACTGGTCCGGGTCATTTGTGGTGCTGTCCAGATGTAACCGGACGCTTCAGAACATTAACAGCAGCTGCAGAAGCTAAAAACACTCACCTTCAATCTCTTGGACCTCAATTCCCCCTTTTTTAACAGAGCGGTGTTCAGTCTCTGAAAGAACAGAGAAATAACACAGATCAGAGAACACGTCTCTCACAGACAAATGGCAAAACCACAAGCTCACAACTATATGCCTGTTATTCATTTATAACACAGATAACTGCTCTCAGATCAATCCTGCTCTGCGTTCAGATGTTAAGCTGAAGAGTTTTGTGACTCACAGCTACATCATCAGTCAGGATTTACTCTGTTCACTGGCTCTGTATATATTTACTCTTCACAGCTAATGTATATTCACACATCAGTAACTATTAGTGAACATTAAACTTTGTTTTAAAACATGACATAAAATTTGACTGTTTCTGAAGGCATACACTCTATTTCTGTTACTAACATTCATGCAGTCGCTTTTAACCCAACAGCGTCACAGCTCTGATTCTCATGAACAGTGTAAACACATCAAGCAGACCTTGATGGAAACAACACAGCGTTTCACATGACACAACGCCTTCAAAGCTCCGGATCTACCTACTTTCAAATGAACACCACAGATACTGATTTGATACAGCACAAATAAAGCATCTGCTGTCTCTGACAGTTGTTCATATCATAGCAGTGATGGTTTCATTAATTTCTTTGGTAACAAATAGATACTGTCAAAGAAAAAATCATGCACACACAAATGGCATCAGTTGACACATCATTAACTGCCCACAGAAACATCTCATCTACTTCATATAAGGATGAACAGTCACAAATAAATATATATATAACATGTTTGCTAGATCTGATACCTTCCTGACATTCCTCTACAGTCATCACTGGTGTTTGGATGCGTCCCAAAAACCACTTTAAAAAACTATTTCTACTATTAAAAAACTATTATAAAAAAAAGTTTATAATAAAAAACTATTATAAACTTTTCTTTCATAAATACTGTCCCCACAGATACGTTCCTTACTGGAAAGAAACGGTGTCACATGGATTGTATGGTGAACAAAAAGATGGTGCATATGTCAAACCTACATGCACACACACTCACACATGCATATGCGCGCGCTGATGCTGTCTGACTGGAACTTCACTAAATAATAACACTTGATAATAAATAATAACACTTGATAATAAACTGATACAAGTCTGCAGTAAATAGTGATAATTGATGCATTTGTTATATTTAAATGTTAACTTACTCTCAGACTGAACAAACTTCATCACAGAATTTGCACCTGCGTCTCCAACAAAACAGCTCCCGTCTGATGTAACGATGACATCATGTGGCAACTTAAACTCCTGCAGGAGAAACAGAGAACACTCTGGACATCAGACCTAAACACAGTCAACAAATGAGACAAAACGCGTTTCACATGCAGTCAGTTATTTAGGGCTCTTTACTTTTGTCCAGCTGTTTATTTCTCAAATCACACTGTATTTAATAACATTTTGCCACCAAAGATTAATTCCTCAGTTTAAAATCTAAGGTCAAAAGTTTCTAGGTGAGACAGTAAAACCTGACAGAGACTGACAGCACTGAAATTTCAGTCCCATCATGTGTGTACAGGTGTGCACCTCACACCTGTGTGTCTGGACTGAATGAGTCCAGGATTTTCTTGGTTGAGTAACTGAGCACAAATCCTCGGAGCGGGGCAGCCTGTCCATCTGGGGGCTCTCCGTTCACTGCGTATATGAGGCCACCTAAAAGAACACAGTAGCAATATCATCAGTACCATAAACAAAAAAATTACACTCTGTACAATGTTACTTTTGTACAGAGTGTAACAATGTCTTTGATGTCAAAACCTTGTGATCACGGGAGGTTAAACAAACAGGCTAAAAAGCCGTCATCAGACTCTCGCCGTCATCAGATCCATAAAGCTGATTAGTTCTGCCACTAATAATTCACTGCAGAACCACTTTGTGTGCGTCTTAACTGCATGGCGTGTGTGCCATGCAGTTGTGTGCGTCTTTGTGTGCATCTTAACTGCATCACGTCACGTTGTGTGCGTGTTAACTGCATCACGTCACGTTGTGTGCGTGTTAACTGCATCACGTCACGTTGTGTGCGTGTTAACTGCATCACGTCACGTTGTGTACATCTTAACTGCATCACATCACGTTGTGTGTGTCTTAACTGCATCACGTCACCATTTGGAACAACATGCAGTTGAAAAACATGATAAACTCCTCTGTGTGCTGTGGTGTGTATAAGCATGAAGCGCAGTAACTCTCACAAATCAAATGGCTATCAGCTCTGCAGAGACCAAACCTTGAAGAGGTGAGTAAGCGATCGCAAACACTGCTCCTCCAAACTCGTCTTTTTTGATCTCCTTCACAAACTCTCCGGTCTCGGCCATGAAGCACTGAATCCGGCCGTTGTCTCTATCGGCCACACACAGCTCCCGTTTATCCGGCAGGAAAGCCAGGCTGTGTGGGATACAGAATGGGATTCGCCGTCTCCGGTCGGAGGAGCCTTCACCAGTAGAGAAACATCACCACTACATCACATATATCACTGCATTATCATTACTCTACAGTCTGTGAGAACTGTGAGATACCTGCTCCCCAGTGAGTGATATATACACCCTCTGCTGAGAACTTCAGGATCCTGGAGTTGCAGTAGCCGTCTGAGATGAAGACGTTTCCACTGATGGGGTCCACGGCCACATCCGTCGGCTGGCAGAAATGCCTTTTGTCACTTCCTGGTTCAAAAGCTTCTCCCAGAACCAGAAGCTTCCGGTCCTTTCCATCGCTGCTGAGCTTGAACACCTGTAAGTCACAGTCAAAGCTCTCATTCACACTGACTCCATCTGCCTTACAGCTCTCACAAACTAATACTCAACACTATACATTTACTCAAATAATACTTACACAATGAAATCATTTACAGCAGATTATATCTAGAAAGATAATACAGTGATTCTTATAGTTTAGTACTTTGTGGCAGTATGTGAACACGTCTACATTGCTTGTCACTGAAATCTTGTTGCGTCACTTTATTTAGCTCATGTGGTGAAAGTGGGCATGCAAACACCAAATTCATTTCTTGTTGGCATCTGTTTGTGTTTAAATGGACACAACCTTACTGGAGACAACTCTCATGTCTAAAGTGAAAGTAAATGCTTCAGAAAACGCACAGAAAATTCATCAACATGAATGTATTCATTCTATCTTAAAGTGGCCTCAGCATAATTATACCTGCTGTGTCATTAATGTAGAGGAAAAAAAGTCACTTTTGTAACTTTAACAAAGATTAATTATGTCATTTATGCAGTGAAGAGTTTACAGTGTTATCTAACATGTATACTAATACTGTTAGATTCACCTGATAAACATGGCATTACACTTCCTGTTAAATCACCCCCCTCACTCTACAACATTTACTTCTTTCCAAATAGAGTTATTCACTTTATCTGGTAAAATGGTTTTATATTGCAATATATATTGCTGTTAAATAATACATATCACTAACATGTAATGCAAAATTGACATAATATCATGTTTTTTGGTTATAAATGCTTTCTTTACCTGATGAAGCGCTACATCAGTCACCCAGTAATTATCATCCTTGTCTGTAGTTATTCCATGAGGCAAATAAAATCTGCTCACACAAACATGTCATTATTACACAAAACATGTCATTAACTCTCATCAACACGATCAATAACAGAAAACATGTCATTAACTCCCATCAACACAATCAATCACAGAAAACACATGACATGTCAGCTGCACTGCATCACTGCAAGTCATAGACCTACATGTTTCTCCCAGAAGCTTTGAGCACTTTTCCGTTGGCCGGATGCACCACCACGATGGTGGACTGCTGGATGGGGCCCAGAGACTTCTGCTGGTACACACCATGGATGTTAAAGGAGCTGATGGAAAGAAAAAAGACGTGATTATAAGGAATGAGTGATGTCTTCTCTTTTGCAATAAACTGTTAGGCTAGCTGATGACTGACACCCAAAATGAAATAAACATTTTTAACATTTCTGTTTAGCATCTAAACAATCTCTCCCACCCACCCTCATGACCAGAATGAAGAAGTAGCTGTTCATACAAAAGCCTTTAAAAAAGGGCGACACTGATCTTACAGGTTATTTAAATATAGAGTTTTTATGAGAAGCATCTCCTTAAGAAGATTATTTTGTTGCATCTGCATTACCTTCTTGCTCTTTCTGGACGGTTATATATGAAGTTACACTTCATCTGTTTTTCTGGAGATTATGGTGTAGAAGTGGAATGATGGAGTGATGAGTGATAGAGTGATGGAGTGATGATTGATAGAGTGATGGAGTGATGGAGTTATGAGTGATGAAGTGATGATTGATAGGGTGATGAGTGATGGAGTGATGATTGATGGAGTAATGGAGTGATGATTGATAGAGTGATAAAATGATGGAGTGATGATTGATGGAGTGATAAAATGATGGAGTGATGATTGATGGATTAATGGAGTGATGATTGATAGAGTGATGATTGATAGAGTGATAAAATGATGGACTGATAAAATGATGGAGTGATGATTGATAGAGTGATAAAATGATGGAGTGATAAAATGATGGAGTGATGATTGATGGAGTAATGGAGTGATGATTGATAGAGTGATAAAATGATGGAGTGATGATTGATGGAGTAATGGAGTGATGATTGATAGAGTGATAAAATGATGGAGTGATGATTGATAGAGTGATAAAATGATGGAGTGATGATTGATGGGGTGATGATTGATGGGGTGATGGAGTGATGAGTGATGGGGTGATGGAGTGATGAGTGATGGAGTGATGATTGATGGAGTGATGATTGATGGAGTGATGGAGTTATGAGTGATTGTTTTCTCTTTAACATATAATAAAAGCATGTAAGCTGATGTACAGATGTGATGTTATCAGTTTGTGTGAGTGACAGAGTGATGTCATCACTGAAAGAATCAGCACTGCTGCTTTTGTAAACAGTAACTTAGTAATTATAGTATAGTAGTAATTACACGAGTTGTGATTTTGTTTTGAACTTTGTTTAGAACTTTTCTGTCTTGTTTGTGTATAATTGTTAGTTTTAGATAGTGTGTGTGTGTACACTAACTACACTGTTTTAAACTGTGTAGGTTGCTTTGGAAATTTTGAGTGAACTTCAGTACATTAATTGGCAGAACATACTGGATTCCCCATGTGTGATCTCCTCTGTGGAAGATGACCAGATTCTCCTCAGAGTTTAGGGCCAGACCAGACACCTGCCCCAGCTGCAGCTCCACCGCAGGCCAGTCCAGCTCCTGCACCAGATGAGTGTCTGCACCTGCGCACACACACACCACACACACCACACGCACCACACGCGCACACACACGCACACATACCCCAC
Organism: Yasuhikotakia modesta; assembly: GCA_036877545.1. Taxonomy (NCBI): domain Eukaryota; kingdom Metazoa; phylum Chordata; class Actinopteri; order Cypriniformes; family Botiidae; genus Yasuhikotakia; species Yasuhikotakia modesta. The sequence goes on along the minus strand of JBAJNP010014089.1, from coordinate 4,374 downwards.
ACGCGCGTGCGCACACATACCCCACACGCGCGCGCGCGCGCACACACACACACGCCACACACACGCATGCACACACCACACACACGCATACATACCCCACACGCGCGCACACACACCACACACACACGCATACATGCACACACCACACACACGCATACACACACACACACACACAGACACACTCAATAATGTGACACAATAGAAGCATGATGATCAGATCATTCATCTGCGCTCCATCAGTGTGAAAAGAGTGCACACAATTCTACTGTGTCCACCGTCTGCAAAGAGAAACAGGGTTTTTCCCAAACAAAATCCTGCTTCCCACAAATAATGTCACAAATAATGTCACAAATAATGTCACTATGTCAGCCACCAAAACAAATTCAACACAAGGCTGTATGATGTCAAGGATAATATGTAACTGATACAGAAAATAATATTTCCCCTCACTTGTTTGTGTAGTTCCTATTAAATTCTATAAACACAAACATTGATGGAGAAATGACTGAAATGACTGTGATGATACTGGCTCATGACAAAAACATACAGAGTGATTACTAAAATACTCAACTGTACTCATAATATACTCACCCAACCAGAAAACAAAATGTTCCGCATCTTTAAAATAACACAAAACCTTCAGATCATTCAAATCAAACATCTCAACAGGAGACAAATGCAGAAGTTCCTCAGAGGTGATAATGACCAGACCGCTTCACAGTAACTCAAACAGCCAATCAAAACACAGCATATCTGAACAGTGAAAGCAGATGGGTTACAGCAGCAGAACAGGAATGAGATGAAAGCCAATAACAGTAATGAAACAAACACCTGCTGATATCAAACAACCCAAACACACGTTACATAACCTGAAAACTCTAACTTGAACAGAAGAAATCTGATCTACAGAAATCCTCATGTTCTAGATAATTCTCTGCAGTTCTACCACATCACATCAGACGCTCTGCTAATGCTCTGCTAACGCTCTGCACAACTCTCACTGCAGTGAAATGAGATGACCTTTGAAGAAAGAAAGAAAGAAAGGTCTCAATATCTTAGTGTGTGTTGAGTAACTGAGAATAAAAGCTCACGTTCTGAAGGCCTTTAAATCCTATTTTGTTGGGTAATAAAGGCTAAAACCCACCTTTTTTCTCCCCCTGTGGCGCAGCTGCGGCCGGCTGTCCGGCCGGTACAGTCCTGCTGCTGGAGGGACTGAGCGTGGACTGTAACTGGTGAAACTTGTGCACTCTGTCCCTCACCAGAACTGCTGCCTCTTTGGTACTGTAGCCTAACCTCGGCCAGCCCGTGTCTTTCTTTTGCATTATGCTATCAATCTCTGCCAGCAGCTGTGCTTGTGCTCGGCCAGCATTCACTGGCTTATACTCAAACCCATGGACAGTGTTCTGTCTCTCCCCCAGCAGTCTGGAGAGAAGCGCATAGAAGTCACCTGCGCAGGAAGACAGAGAGGTGGGAAACAGGAAGGAAGAGAGGATGGGTGGAGTGAACAGAAGAAGGAGGGGAAGAGCTCGAGCTGGTGTTATATACGTAACACACGTTAAAGATAGGCTGTCAGCTTGATGTCTGTGAGTATCAGTATAATACCAACTACAGAACCAAACACACAGAACATGTCCCTGCAACAACAATAGAATGAACAGATTCCTCTGAACAAAGGTCTGAAGTTAAACTACAAGCTTTAACAGAAAACAGAATGTTTAAACCAGGGCTATTCAATTACAAATTCAGTTGGGCCAGACTGTCAAACCAAGGTTAGCTGGGCCAGTCATTTTAGCGGCAAAGCAGCTCGTAATGACAAATTTTAAAACCAACACGAACAAACGTGAAAAAAAAAACTCATTGTTTCTCTTTAACTTTGTTTAACATTGTTTCTCTGGTCAGTTTTCAGAGCAAAAGGTGCATAAAAAAAAGAGCTAAATGAACAGAATCTGAGGTAGCTCCAGGTCGATGACAGTTTTGTCTCTGCCTTGTAGTCCCAAATTGAGATCGTTCAGGTGTTTGAATATGTCGCTCAGAAAGCAGGCAAGAAGTTGTTGTCCAGTATGTGACTCAAGTGCATTTCTGCCTTTTTTTGCTTGCTGCCGCAGAGGAAGGTTGTGACCTCTCTGAGACAGCAGAAACGCTCCAGTGCTTTGCCTTTGGACAGCCACCTCACATCATCATGCAAAGAAGGTCGTGGTGCTCAGCAGACATTTCTGACAGCAGCATGCAGAATAAGTGTTGGCTTGATGTGGAGCGAATTAATTATAGCCATATTGCCGTCCATTGTCGTTTTGAGCGCCCCGCTTATTTTTGCGCACAACACCGCCTGATGCACAATGCAGTGTAGGGAAATGAATTTTATTATTTAATTCTATTAAATAATAATTTATGAATAATATATTAATTTATTATCTATGGGCAGGAGCACGGGCTGGGCCACTGGGACGCATGTGGCATGCGGGCCGCCAATTGAATAGCCCCGGTTTAAACAATCAACGTTTATAATGTAAATTAGCCTAAAAAAAAAAGTTTAAAATACAAGAGCATGAATGTCCAAATAGCATAAAACGTAACTACAAACAAAAGACAGCTCAGATACGGCCAGCTGCATGACTGCACACCGACGCTCACGGCCACTCAGAAGACATGATACGATATAAGCAGACTAGTAGACAGTAATCATATTACTGGATCACATCACCACATCTGCCTGCTACATGCTAAAACACTGACCTTTCAAAACCCTGCTAACTAGAACACATTAAACGGCTTAACGCCTCAGAGTCACTATCAGAAACATTCTGGCCTGTTCAGGCACCAAATGCTCCGACCAGAAAGAGAATCTGTGATGATCATGATGAGATCAAATGCTGTTCTGTCATCCACACACATCAGACAGCGGCTGATGCAGGACACTGTCTGATTAATGTCACCAGCCCTTTCTTAATCATTTAAGAAAAACTCACTGACTTACTGACAGTACACAAGTTACAGTGTTTGTAATGGAGCTGGTATCACACATGTCCATTCAGATGTGCTGTGTGACTGATTCAAGCACTGTTTCATGACTCCATTATTTAAAGGTTTTAGACATACCCTGATCTAAAACCTTCTCTTCTTCTCTCTTGGGCTCCTGCAGCTCCAAATCCTTCACAACATCTGTGGGAATAAAGATACAACAAACTCAGAACCAACCAAGATCACAGGCATGAACAGAAGCTGCAGATGTATTAGTAGAACAGCTCAGTACAGCCACTGCAGCGAAGACAGTCTCATACTCTAGCAGTAAAGGTCAGCCATGAACACTAGCAGTTCTCTGAGGTACCTGAGCTCTGCTGCTCCAGCAACTGAAGTGACCTAGATACAGTGAGTTTCAAACACAATCTGAGCGTAAACATTTATGATAGAGTTTATGTCAGGTTTAGGTGTTGGTGTAATTATATTGTTTCTTTTGTGACCGTAGACAGCGATGTTGAGATCGTGTGACTGATAAAGCTGCACAGAGGGTTTTATAATATGGATGTTGAGTGCACTCAGATGTGGGCATCGCATAAAATTATACAACTGTGATTACATGTTATAATGTGCTGATAATAATAATGTGGTCTGCTTTAGGATAGTACCTTCATGAGGAACTGGTCTGTGCATCATGGACATTAAATGATCTGGACTGACTGGAATGGGAACATTGGCTTCAGGAGGAATGTTCTGGAACAGCTCACTTCTGCCGTGGTCCATACAGTCCATGTAAGGCTCTGCGTGAGAGTTGTCCATGTAGTACATGATGTAAAAGTTACACATCTCGTCACTGGAGGTGCCTCTGGAAAGACAGGAAACACGTGAGCTTGACTTTCTCCAACAGGTGGAGCCACCAAACTACAAGCAATAACACTCAGAGCCTCAGACGGCACACGCTGAAGGTGATGTTCATGTCAAACATCAGATTAGCAGAACAGTTTCATATGAGTCTGATGTACTGCAGGCACGCTTCACAACTAAAGCTTTAAGAATAGTCACTTAGCTGACCATATCCTTAATCACACCACGTGTTTCTGGTGTGTGTTATCTGTGTATGTGTGTTGTTAAGTGTGTTTCTGGTGTGTGTGTTATCTGTGTATGTGTGTTGTTAAGTGTGTTTCTGGTGTGTGTGTTATCTGTGTATGTCTGTTGTTAAGTGTGTTTCTGGTGTGTGTGTTATCTATGCATGTCTGTTGTTAAGTGTGTTTCTGGTGTGTGTGTTATCTGTGTATGTCTGTTGTTAAGTGTGTTTCTGTGTGTGTTATCTGTGTATGTCTGTTGTTAAGTGTGTTTCTGGTGTGTGTGTTATCTGTGTATGTCTGTTGTTAAGTGTGTTTCTGGTGTGTGTGTTATCTG
>JBAJNP010014088.1:0-11351 GCA_036877545.1 Yasuhikotakia modesta | reverse complement strand
AGAGCTCGTGTGCTTCAGAAGTCTCACCCATAACACGCGTTTGCTGAAGCTGAGTGTTAACAGTAAAGCCTTCAGTGCCGTTGGCTGCAGCAGCTGCTTTAAACTGCATCTCAGTGACTGTCAGCCGATGGCACCTTCAACACAGCCAGCAGCCCGGAGAGCAACAGCAGCAACCAGCTCCGGTGCACATGAGGGACGGCATAAACACCGCACGTCTCACAGACACGCAATTACAGCCGCCATCGCGCCGCTCTCTATCATTAGCGTCTCTACGCCGCTCCACGCGCTGTTATTACTGCGTGCTAAATATAGAGCCCGCAGGCAGCTGCTTACCCCGCAACCGTCTCCACCGCAGCGCTGAGGACAGACAGGTGAGCGCTTCACCTGGGCGGCCATCCGTGTCGTCATCCGTGTCGTCATCCGCGAGGATCACCTGAGTTACCGCAGCCCGCGCTCACCTTCTGCGCATGCGCGGGACACGCGCTCACACGTCGTTGCAGTATAAATAATAAAACGCGTTATTATTATTTATTATTTATTACATGAGCGACGCGATGTGTGCGGCGTCTGCTTTACACATGTAATAAACCGTTCATGATTTCGTGGACGTGTATTACAGCAACGTCCCGTATTATGTCGCGTCCATCTCTCATGAACGGCCTGTAAACGCAAGTGCTGCTTCGCCACATTTTCAGCTGGTTTCTTGTCCTTTAAATCGTGGCTGCGGAGGAACCCGCCGCACCAGCGCCTGTCAGCGGCCCCTGATTTGTGCTGCGGGGGTCGCTTCACTAAATCCCATGGAACAGGCAGTAAAAGCCCCTCGGTGGACAGTCGGTGCCACCGACACTGGGGGGGTTGCAATGTCATCAAAGGTCCATGCGATGCGATTTACAGACATGCATGAATCAGGACTTCAGTCCCTCTGCAGTAAATGCAGCGTTGAGTGCAGACGCACAGTTTACGCTTCTCAGAGCTGAGATGAATGCGGCTTCATCTGAAGCGCAAGTTCACCCCAAACACAACATCAGGAAACAGCCTTCAGAAGAATCTTCACACAGATCAGCTTATTAAAGCATTTGCTTCAAATATAAGATACCTGCGCTGGAGAGGAAACGTGTACCTTTATTTCAGTAATCAGACAATCCAAACAGTTACCAGGAACACAATCATGATATGGTCTGTGAATGATGTCCAAAATGTTGTGCATGAAATAACATCATGAAAAAGCTCAAGAAATAGTGGCTACAAAATTGTGGCAAATGAAAACAATGATTTATTCAGTGCCTCTGCGACATGGTTCAGCACACAGTGGTTAATAAAAATAAGAAACTATGAGTCCACATTGTTGTACTGAACACAGCAGCAGCGCTACAGTGGATCAGGAAATTCCATATGGATGGAAGATAGTGTTTTCATAAACATCCACGTCTCTCCAAACAACCATCAGCATCAGTTTCATCAGTGAAAAGCACCAAAAGCTCTTTCTGGCTAACAAGGAATTCTGGGATATGTAACAATGAATTGTGGGATACTGTTGGGTAACAGTGAAAAACCTGAATATTTTCTACACTGGACACAACAAAAGCAGGTCCCTCTGATGTCAACAATTCTGGAATCAACCAAGTGTAAAACAATGACATTTTGAAGAATGTGCATATGACATTTCACATTAATCACAATAGGGAAAAAAACACAAAAGTGATCCTATAGATGCATAAGAATTAATTACAATAATTGTGTTTTGTACAGAAGTCGTTTGAGGGATAAGTATTGTGATACTTACAGTAAGGCACTTCAGCTACTAAACTCTTCACCAGAGAGTGACCATGTTTGAACTATTTTAGTTCTGCACTTTAATCTGTGTAAGTGTTACACAGAATCTGTGAAAAGTGTGTACTAAAACAGAAACGATCTAGTTTCTTACAAATCATATTTTAGCTCTTCATTGCAAAATAAATATTTCCTTTTTTTTTATCTTAAAACCATGTCAGGTTTGCCTCCTTTTTTCCTGCAAACCTTCAATGCAAATGGAAATTATTGGACAAATAAGTGAAAAAAGTTACACAACGGTGCGCAGCTAGAATTGGTTAACTATACCAAATGAGACATTTAAAAAAATTAAAAACAGAACACAGACAAACAAATGATTCATATACAAAAATTTGATATGGATACAGTTAAAAACACTGCCTCAGTTGGTCTCTCTCCTCTGGTTTAACCTCCTAAAATCATGCGCCAATGCCCTGAGAAAGAGCAAACATCTGCAAACGAACATCTCCACCATCAACCTGCCTTTGGCATTAACGTGAGGGAGAACAAACACGACTGGCAACATCTTGAAAGAAAGGCAGATTCAGTTCATTTTTTTGTGTTTTTTCATTTAGAGATGCAGCCGTCACTGAGCAGATCTGAGTCTGTGTGAGCGGCTGCGTGGAGCTGCAGGACAGATGGATGCTTTATTTCTTGGACTGGGTCATGTAGCTGTTCTCGATGCACAGCACGATGTAAGAACCGGAGCAGCTGCTGGGCGTCTGCTGGAGCAGCTGACCCGTCTGCAGGGACGAGGACAAGCCCGTCACCGCGTGGTCTCCGGCTCTCCACGTCTCACAGTAGTTATCTGTCTGCCGGTGACCCTTGCCACTGGAGCCGTGCCAGATCATCTTCTCTGGCCTGCAGGAGAGATCATGAGGGACAGTTGTGTACCGTTACTAACACACACACGGCAGGATTTAGGATTTCCTTAATTTCCCAAGAGTTTATTACTTTGACACATTTAATCTCAATATCCAATAAATCACATATATACATAATATATCAAAATGACTGAATCTGGTCTCTTTACACACCACAGCCTAACAGTGACATCTGTGACCCCCGTTAATCTTGATTTATTCAAGCAGATGAGGTGAAGGCAGCCGAACTCACCAGGCACTGTCTCTCAGCACATCTCTACCATCAAACGAGTAAATGGAGACACTGTCCTTCATCCGGCTCTCTGAGTCACTGAAGAGAGACTCCCAGCTCCTGAACAGCACCTGGTCCTGCAGATGGAGATGAGACGAGGTCACTGACTGATTTTGGAATGTTAGAAAGACTGACTGAGTTAAAGGAAGGCAAAAAACCTCCACTCTGCTACAGTAATAAACTGTAACAGGGTGATGGCTGGAACGGACACCTTGAGGTTAACAATGGGCAGCGTGTCTCGGTCTGATTTGCGGACGATGCTGTAGAGATCCTGAAGTTTGGAGGAGAGGAACGCTCTGAACGTTCCCTTCAGCCCCACGGCCCGAGCTTGCTGGAAACACAGGAAATCTGCCCCTCGAATGCCCCTCATGTTGCCCACTTGTGGAGCGTTCAGGGCGATGAGATGCAACTGTACAGAAATAAAGAATGTGACAAGGTGGCATGAGAAGGATGCAGTGTGCAAAACAATGTCTTGAGAAACTGACTGAACTAACCCCTGGTCCAGATGTGTGGGTGTGGCCTTCCGGTTGATTGACAGGGGGGTTGGGCCGGCGGACAGGAGTCACAGGGAATCTTTCGGGGTATATAACATGTGGTTGCACAGGATTGTATCTGTCGTCGGTGTGGGGGGGGTATCGAGGCTCTGGGTAGAGAGATTCAGGTGGACTTGGGTTCCTGTTCTCAGATTCTCCTGTTCTCACAGGCTGGTGCGGAGGGGAAACCTGTTCTGCTCCGTTGTTGGCCGTGTGGTCCTGGGAATAATGAACAACAGGCGGAGGCTGGACCGCTGCCACCTCATTGTCCTGGAGGAAAAGCAGCAAACTGCAGTTAAGCCCTCAGGAATTCAAACGCACATCTACTAACAGCAACTAACTTTGATTTAATGGCGGTGAAGATTTAAACACTAATGACTGTAGAGTAAAAATTAGACTAGATGAATTCACACTGCTTACCAGATCTCCATACAAGGGCTTAATGTCTCCAAGCTGCAAATCACAGAGAAATGATGTTTAATCTTCAGGAACTGAAGGGGACTAAATTGAGTAAAAGACTATTAAGAATTATGAAAAGAAAATGGAAGAAAAATGCATTTGCCTTCTTTTTTGCATTCTTTAACAGCTTATGCCAAAACAGCTGAATGTCACAATTATGCCTAAACAGAAGCCATTTTTTTAAGCCTGGTACCTTCACTTGTCGGACTCCGTTCGGAACTCTGATGTAGAGATTATTTCCATCCAAAACATAAATAAGGGCGCCTTCTGTATGTCTGCGTGCTGTGGCCAGCATCAGCTCATACGACCTCAACACCGTCACCTGTCGACAGCAACAAACCAGCCTTACCTTTACAGTTATACATTTATCACACAGTGCATTTCAAAGCGCAGATCTTTATCTATCTTAAATGAACGTAACACTCACTCCAGATCCCTGACCCGGGTTTCCAGGCGGTCCTGGGGGTCCCGGGGGCCCAGGAATACTGAGCTCTGAAACCACCAAAATTACACACTAATTAAAAAAAATATGTCCATGAAAATAATTTAACAAATGCATCCAAACACACAAGTGGATGTAGGACTTTCTTACGTGGTCTATAGGCCCCTGGCAATGATGGTGACCCTGGAGGTCCAGGGGGTCCCGGTGGTCCTGGGTTACCTGGTCGACCGTCATAACCGACCCCAGGTGGTCCTGGTGGCCCCTGAGGGCCTGGGGGACCTCTGATTGAGTCTCCTTTAGGTCCCTGAAAAAGACTCTGATGAGAACTAAACATTGATACTCAGATTATTATTTGTCCTTCTAAAGTCTCATTGTCCTCACAGGGGGTCCTGGGTTTCCTGGGGGTCCCTGTACAGCTCCAAAACGAGGGTCATAAAATCCACCACCTGGCTCTCCTTTCTCTCCTTTAAGACCAGAATCGCCACGGTCTCCCTTCATCTCCGTCTGAACAGCGATACATCTCACTTTACTTCATTGTTTAAATGACAAACACTGTGATTTTATCAAATACTTTATTTCGGTTGTGTTGCTTCACATACCTTAAGGGTGTAGATATCAAAATTAGATGCAAAACCTGTGACATGAGAACAAGAGATTCATACATTAAACAAGTGCAGATGAAACTGATGTCGGGGGTGAACCGGATGAATCAGTTACATCACCTGGAGACCCTGGTGCCCCCTGGTCTCCTTTCTCTCCTTTCATAGCTGAAAAACAAACAACACATTGTTAAAATGATCTCAGATGTTTATGGACAGCTTGAGACAATTCATAGTGCACAACAGAAGCTTGGAGAAGTGTTTTTAGTTCATGTTCACAAAAACTTTTATAAAATACACTTTATAGCAAAACTATTTTGATTATTTGTTGTGGCAACAATGACATTTTCACATTTACGTTGTATACGTGTGGCAGATGCTGTGGTCCACAGCAACACAATCACTCAGGGTGTAACATTTAAAACAATAAAACCCCCAACATTAGCGCTGCTAATGTTAGAGTTACAGGAACACCTCGGTTACAAAAACCTACCTGGATAATGTCTCGCCAAGTCTTCATATCTCTGAAATACAGGATTTACACAGAAGGTGGTCTTAGATAAGCTGCAGGGGCATCAGCATGTTACAGCTTATTTCACTAAGAGAAGAACTTACACCAAATCTGTCCAAGGTCACAGGAGGTCCAGGAGGTCCGGGGGGACCAGGGGGTCCAGGGGGACCCTTAAAAAGTACAAATGAAATCTATATAATAAATACTGACGAAACAACTGGAGTTTCCTCTCCAACTGGAGAGTGTGGGGCTACTCACAGGGTAGCTTTGTCCAGAACCCGAGCCTGGCTCTCCCTTTTCACCTTTATAACCGTTTACACCCGGACGGCCCTGTAATTACAGAATTAGGGTGTTTTCCTCATGCAGTTTTCCCTCAAATACCAGAATCATGTCTTAAAGTAAAGTAGGAAACTTACTGGTCTGCCTGGCATCCCAAATTCACCTTTTTGGCCTGTTGGTCCAGCGGGACCCTGAATAACATGAGATAAAGCTCAGAATGTTCCCTTATGAAGTCAAGACATCACAGAACAGTGTCAGATATAAACACAACACACATAAACAAACTTACAGGAGGTCCAACTGGGCCTGGAATGCCTCTCTCACCCTACAAAAAACAGGTTCATATTAATACAGAAAGTACAACAAACAAAAACCCAAATGATGGACGCTTACCTTCGGGCCTGACCCTCCACCAAGATAAAATGGGTTTCCATCAGGTCCAATAACAAGTCCAGGTTCTCCTTTCTCTCCCTGCAAACACAATCATGTTACAACAGTGATTAAGAGCCTTACTAATGTTTGTTTATGGACTGATGCTTACAAACCTTAATGCTGTAACCTGGTGCTCCAGTCTCGCCACGTTCACCTTTTGGTCCCATTGGGCCCTGATATGAAAAACAAAGTCAAATTGTTCATTTACTGAATGAGTTCAACTTCTGATTGGATAAGCCACAAGCTAATGACTAGAGATAACTCACTGTAAGCCACAGCCTCTTGTGGCCAATCACTTTATTTCACACATACACTTCATACAGTAACATTGTCTGAGGTAATTGCAAGTTCTAAACTTACTGGGAATCCTGCTTGACCCGGAATACCAGACCCACCCTGAATGCCAAAAACAACAAAAAGATTATATGTTGTGAGCTTGAATGATCATAAGGCATTTCAAGGTATTTTAATACAATCCTGTCCTTAAAGAGATGACATTTTAATAATTTATTTAAGAAACATGCAATCCCTTCAACAACAGCCTGTTGTTTATCGTTAGAAGAAGGTTTCATACCTGTGCCTCTGCTCTTCCATCATACTGCACAGACAAACAACAAACAACCAACCGCTTAATTAAAGCATCAACCAATAACAGACAGAAAATAGCAACAAAAGTAAGACTTACATTCTCAGAATACTGATAAACAATCTGGCCTGGTGGTCCAGGGGGACCGGGTGGACCAGGAAGACTAGCTCCATCTCGACCGGGTTCACCCTAAACAGACGATCACATTAACAACGACCAAAAAAAGTCACGAAACATTTCAGAGCTCCAGATCTGACTCCAGACGTCAGATGTGTGTGAAGTCTTCATATATAGATTAAACTCACTCTGTCGCCTCTCTCTCCCTTGTCCCCTTTTATTCCCTGCAGACAAATGCAAACATTTATATCACACGGTACCTCTTTGGATTCTGAACACATTTACAGCTGCTACTAATAGCAGCTCATTAATGAACAACTTCTGCTGACGGTTTACATCATCATGAACATCTGAACACAGTGCAGGGCCTGTGGATTTTACCTGTGGTCCAGGGAAACCATCCAAACCTGGGCGGCCATCTTGTCCCTGATGTCCTTCACTGCCTTTCTCCCCTGGAAGTCCTGGAAAACCCGGCTTCCCCTTACAAACAAAACAGAGACTAAACACCCGGCCAGAGATATACTGAACATAATGAGTTATAAAGAAAAACACAAAAAACTCTTACAGGAAGTCCTGGGATACCAGGAGGCCCCTGAAATGAAACAGGATTATAATAAATAAACAGCGTAAGGTGGAACAGGTAAATTAAAGCTGCAAAGAGAAAACAAACCTGGACTCCCACTGGTCCTCTTACTCCAGGAAAGGAACCGAAAACACCAGAACCTTCCATATCATCCTGAACACATACAGGAGACTCAATATTTCATCTTTAATGGTGCAGTTTCCCAAATGAAGTGGTGAGAAAAGGTTCATGATTTCAGAACTAATACTCACAAAACCAACATGATAGCTTGGACCTGGAGGACCAGGTGGTCCTACAGGTCCCATTGGTCCTGGAAGACCAGCTAATCCACCCTCTCCTGGGATACCAGGAGAACCCGGAGGACCATGGGCACCCTTTAAAACATTCAGAATTACTCCAGAATTGCAAGAATGGTGAATAAAGACAACAATCACCACAACTCTCTCTTAAAGCACCTGTGACCTGCCCACACAGGCAACACACAAGATTTTACACAGTTTACATGCGTCCAAAGTGTTTTGAAGGTTTATATGTCAGTGTGCACCTCACACTCACCTTCTCTCCCACAGGTCCAGGTAGACCCAGATCACCGGCATCACCCTGCAGAGCACAGAATCAGTCCAGCGTCTAAAGATATCTCAGCACAGATGAATTATGTCCAAATCCATTTCAGGACTGACACATGACTATATATAGAGTTCCTACACTTTCTGACTGATGAATTTCCGTCCTGTACATCATGAACACTGGATAAGGATGTTTTTCATCAATTATGTATCTTTTGAATTACTGAATTAAATTTTTACCAATATTATTGATAAAAATATTAAATACCAAAAAAAGTTGTTAATTTTAAAGCTGCAATCATAACATTTCACTCTGTACTGCCATCTCTGTTTGAACATAAAATTGCAGGTTACTTTCCCTATTGTTCTTTAAGACAAAATTTTTGTTCATATTTAACCACAATAAACGGCACAGGTTGCAGCGTTAAACATGAATGTGTTGTGCAGAGATGAATGTCATCACACCATCAGTCAGAATGATGGTGATTCATTAAAGCTGATATTTATACAGAAGAAAGAAGTTAATCACTGCTTTATACCTTCTCTCCTCTTGGTCCAGCTGGACCTGGTTTTCCATCAGCCCCCGGAATACCCGGAAGCCCCTAATAAACATTAACACTTACAGTTTAGAGGAATTTAGGAACTAAACGCATATGCATAATGTCTGTCTACACTTACTGGCTGACCCGGAGCCCCGTTCTGTCCGGGTGGGCCAGCGGCCCCAAAACCACCTGTGCCTGAAGATGAAGGGCCGGGGGGTCCAGGGGGACCGGGAGGACCAGGTGGGCCAGGTAAACCCGGCATTGCCTACAAACCAATACAAAGAGTCTGAATCTGTACTTACCTGCATTAGACACACAACACTGGCACAGTGTGTTAATGCAGTGTGTTAATGCAGTGTTTACTGCACATACCCGCATAACGTCCATATCAAAACCAGAACCCTCCATGTCCACAAATGTCTGAATACAACACACAACAAAAATACTTTAGCATTTGTAAAGGTTTTTACACTCTGTACTTTAAAACAAATCATCCTGTCAGGAACTCACAGGCCTATCAGAGCGAGACGGGGGTCCTGGGGGGCCGGGAGGGCCAGGAGGCCCGCGGGGTCCCGGATGGGCTTCACCCCGGTCACCCTAAAATGACACGATAAACTAAATCTCAACAACAACAAAAAACATGGTGTGTGCAGCAGACAGTAAAGATCACTCAGATTCATACTGAATTATTTCTGACCCTGATCAATTCTTACTTTTTCTCCTTTGGGTCCTGTATTCCCTGCAGTTCCGGGAAAACCGGGAGGTCCAACAGGGCCCTGTTTCAAAGACAGAATTTCCAAACAGGCATTGAAGCAAACTAACACAAATATACAAAAATCAACAATACAAGCTTTCTTGGTGAAAAAAGCCAATATTCCCCAAAATGAGGTCATTTCAGAGGTACACTGTCACTCAAAAACTGAGTTACAGAAGTTAAAGCTCTTACCGTCTTGCCATCTTCACCAGGGTCACCCTACAAAAGCAGAGAAGACAATATTACTTGTGTTCTGATACGGCCCAATGTTCTTCATTTCTGTTTGTGTTTGTAAGTTGGTTCTGTTCTAACACATCAAAGCAAATTTACCACCACATCCACCTACAGCAGGACAATGATGTGACGTTTCTTTTTTAAAGTGTAAATGCGTTTGCTAATATAAAGGACTTATATTAGCAATAATTGAGTAATTTCATTCACACTGAGCTACTCACTGGCTCTCCATCAGTTCCAGGAGGGCCCGGGGGTCCCGGTGGCCCAGGGGGTCCTTTTGGTCCCGTCACCTTCTCCACCACTGAACCGTCTCCCCTCACCTCCAACTCTGAACTGGGTCCTGGGGGACCAGGAGGCCCTGGGGGTCCTGGAGGACCTCGGTCACCCTTTGATCCAGGATAACCGAATCCAGGATTGCCCTGTAATCAAAATCCACACGTTTAAACTTATGTAAGCCAAAGCAATCTTGCATTTTTGCTTTTTGGCAAACTATTGAATTTAATTGAGTAGAAGAATCAGAAAGATTTTACAACAGACCTTCATTCCTTTCTCTCCTGCAGAACCCTGTGAAAACATCAAAATAAAGGGACACAGGCAGAAATATGTTAAGCAACCTATAATTTTTGAAATGTTTAAAAAAGGAGATATAGAGAACTGAAGTTACTGATCGTGGCTTTAGACTTTTTTTGACTTTTCAGATGTTGACCTTAAGTCAACAAACACTCTGAACATTGTCTTAATACTTTATGATGAAGCTGATGCAGAGCAGAACTCATCTGATGAAGATCACACACCTTCTCTCCTTTCACACCTCCACCAGACACAGAGGAAGACCCCGAATCGCCCTTTGGCCCCACAGGACCCCGATCACCTTTGACCCCCATTTCCCCTCTGTCTCCCTTTTGTCCTTTTGCTCCAACAGAACCTGTAAATGTTAATAAATCATTCAAACTGACCCAAACCCTGTCAGGAACATGTCCATGTCATTTTATTCCCTAATTAAACTGTCCACTTATAAATTCTTATAAATTATATTTTGACAATTAGGCACAACAGACACATTTTATAATAATGTATAATAATAATGTATATTTGCTTTTGGGGTAAAAGACATGGACATGTTTTCATTTCAAGCCTAATTGAAGGTCTGAATAAGTGAAAGTAAAAAAATAATAAGAAAATAATAAGAAAAAATAAGAAATAATAAAAAGAATAAAACAGGCTAAATATCACATATTTATAAAGGAATGTTTCTGCAGAAGACGAATACCAGCAGAAGCTTCTATAAGCAGCTGAATAAACATTAAGCAAAACAATAAATGTAACAATGATGGTAAATAAACAATGAACACACATATGTGCCATAAACAACACGTATGTGAAACTAGACGTCTGCATCCTAAACACGCTCCCCAGACACGGACACAATTATGGCAGCATTTCATGCAAAGCATCATGTAGAAATTCTGTTGAGAATTTCTATCCAGCAGTCCCAGATCTACTTCCTCTCACCAGGGACCCACCTGCTGTACCTGCAGAACCAAGTCTGGACTCCACAGAATAATGCAGCCCCTCATCAACTGAGCCTGATGTTCTGAGAGAGGAGTCAACTGCATTTGACGCTCGCCTAGAATCTTCATGAGACCCAGAAATTTGCTTGCTAAAGTCAACTGAGTTAAGGGTGTGTAGAGAACCACCACGTGAGCCAGTTTGTTGAGAACCATCACGTGAGCCAGTTTGTTGAGAACCA
>JBAJNP010014087.1:0-11353 GCA_036877545.1 Yasuhikotakia modesta | reverse complement strand
CGCTCACATTCTACATTAACGTAGACTATCGTATATTCACGTGACTGTACGTAGCAGCAAGGAATTTATTAAAGCTGTGATGTAACATTTATCATTTTTATTTTCATATTTTATCGTTTTTTACCCGTTTTTTTTTTTACAAAAATTTTTTTTGTTATCCTTCGTTAATTGGCGGACCCCCTGCAGTACCGACGCGGACCACCTAGGGGTCGCGGACCCCCGGTTGAAGGCCCCTGGTTTAAGGTAAAAAGATCCCTGAGCAGAAATGCAGCAGTTTTTTATAAATTCAGCAGGGGGCAGTCTGAGATCATGAAAGTTCTTCACTTTCTAGGACAAACGTTGTGCGCAAATCTTGACATGTAGAAGCAAAAGTGAAAATGCAATAGCATTTTATACATAGCCAGAAACATTAAAACCTGTCGAATGCAATAAATGAGGTCAGAGATTCGTAATGATCCTGCCATTGCATGTGTCTTGTTTGCCAGCATCTGGCATTATGTAGCCAGCTTTCACCATCAAGAAAAGACTGCTTTTCTGATTAATCGCATTAAGCGTAAAGACATACATGCAATTATGGGTTCTTAAGAAAGGGAAAGTAATTTCTGAAAGGGCATATGTATGGCGCATGCTGGTGCAGTTAATAACCCAGAGAGATGCTCTTTGACGTCTGTAGTTGCGTCATTAGCCCCCCATGTGCGTTTGTGTGTGTGGCAGGTTTAATGCATGCGGGAGCTCTTGCTAAATCACAATGCTAAGCTTCAACACGCAGGCAGGGGGTCCCGCTGTGCCACTTGATGAATTATGGCAATACTTTGAGATGGGAACTTGCAACAAATTGTTGCAGTATAAACAACAACATTTAATGTATGTTGTTAATACATGCGCACACTTTCATGAAGAGAGAAAACATTTCAAAATTAGTTAAGGGATGTGTTTTTGCAGACACTAGACAGCATTTAGAAGCACATACACAGCACAACCACTGTAGCCTGTCAAATGCATGATAGTCATTAACTGGATCTTTTTAGTTGCCAGGATTTACTTTTTTAAATATAAAGTAGGGACTAATTTTTGGGGCGCTCCTTTCTAAAAAATTTCTAACAAATTCCAAATTTAGATCCAAAACACTTGTAATACAGCAAGTTAAAGAAATACTTTTATGGTTCTCTAAAGTTATTTTTTCCATGTTTTGACTTCGACAGTCCCGGTTCTCATTTGATTTTACTAATTATATTTCACTGAGCCAGGCATTCTCATAATACATCCCATCCCTTTTGTGTTTTATTCCCAGGAATTCAATCCTGGTGGAGCTTCAGATTAAGCCTGCTCCAGAATGGATTCAGACTGTCCCAATCTCAGTTTGTTCTAAAAAAAAAAAAACTGTGTTTCTGCTCCAGTAGTCAGTTGCTCAACCCACGCACTACATTGCTGTCTACGAGCACAGCCTGGGCTAGAAGTACTAGAAGTTTTACATGGACCATTTAATGCTTATCCAACTGGTTGCCAGTAATTTTGTATGTGTAAAATTCCCCCTCATACATCAGCATTCATTCCTTTTTGTAGCAGCAGATTGTTGTTAGAGCAATCAGTAACGTTATGCCATTACCGCCATCCCTGATAAATTCTTCCCTGTTTTCTACGATTAACATCAAGGCATCAGCCTTGTTGACACTTACTCATCTCCTACTCCGACATGCCACTAAATCAGACCCACAATTTACATGTAAATCATTGAATTTAATGCCTTTAATGCTTTCTTTCTATTAGCCAGTCATAGTTACGGACTTCAGCTTTAGGTGCTAGAGGAGAACTGGCCCTCCCTGTTAAGCTTAGTTCTCACTAGTTCCTCAAGTTTCTTTTTATACATTTATTCATCCCTGGAGTTTAGGTTCCTTGCCACTGTTGCCCTGTTGTCTTGTCTCCCCTGTTGGGAGTCTGCAGACATCAGCTTAGACCATTTGCTTGGGATAATTTGCTGAACATTGTGTTACCGTTGGCTAATAATTTTAGTACTTTATATTTTTTTCCTATTTATTTTCAAATTTAACCGGTAAATAACCTTGAATATTTTTTATTTGTACAGCTGCTTGCAAGAATGTGCCATTGTAAAAAACACTTTATAATTTAAATTTATCCGATTAGTTAAAATTGCTATAACTGCCAAATGTCTTTTTGTATTCCACTGATAAAGACATAATGACAGAATGGACAACAAATATCCTTGGACAGGATATAAACAAGGACATACACCCTTTAATACATTTTTATGTCCAGTCATTCAGTCAAAAATGGATTGTAAAGCAGATTATTTTACGTGCTAGAGAATTTCTCTTCTTCCTCAGTGCTTTTCATTCACAATTCCATCTATCCTATCTTATTACTTTTCTCTCCCTCCAGAGACTTGGAGCTGGTGAACATCCCCAAGCACATTACCAATAAGCGTAAAAGACATACAAGCTGGAGCTACACCCTGGTATAAAACACCAATCATGTTCATAAAGGATTAGCCAAAGGATTTTCCTCATTTTTTATTTTGTTCCTAAATAGCCATTCAGTGACACAGGAGGCAAACAAGTCCTGTGTGGTTCTGAAGCTATATGACTCATTAAAAATTAATAAATAATAAATTAATAACAATTAATCAGATTGTTATATCTGATAACCGCAGTTAGTGGTACAATTTAAATTCCAGTCAAATATTGATTCTCTTGATAATTATATAATTTGAAGCAAATATAAAAATGTCAGGATTTTTTCAAGCTACACACAAACCATGAACCAGAACTACTCAATGTATGTGTATTAAGTCTATACTTCAAGCAATAAAGGGCAAGGCAGGTGATTTTTCCAGTCAATTTTGTGGTTAGGCTGTTTAAGTCTCTTTATTTCCTGAAGTAACGTGGTCTAAATATATTTCTTTAAACATCTGAATCTTCAGTGGAAGGAACAAAACCATAAATTCTGTCATACTTGTCTGCTTCCTGTTTTCTAAGTGCTGCAATGATAATTAGAGAGCTGTTTAGTGTAGTTGCTGTAGCACTTGCAGTCATGAGGGAATGTGTGAAACAAGAAGTGTCTAAAGGGAAAATGTTGACTGACATTTGCAATGCAGAACAGAATGGTGGAAGTCTGCAGAAAGCACCACTCTACAATCCTGCTTTTAACTGCCACATTAACAGACTGCTGAACATGTCTCTGAGTCCAAATGGGAATTATGTCAAATATGAATGTAAATGTATAACCAGTTAACCAATAATCATGTAATTAGTTAATCAACCATTAATTCAACTGGTCAGTTAAATGTTGCATAGTTTCTCAATAATCAATTTACAGACGCTAAACTGCTATGCTAAACTGTATGGCAAGTTACAAAATATAGACATAAGGTTTAGTAAAACCACTGTGTTCTTCATAATTTCTTAAAACAGATCAGAAAAATAGCATATAGTTAAAATAAGGGTCAGAATATATCATCTTTGATTATGATGAGATGATTATGAAGCTGTGAGATTCAATATAATTAAACAGTATTAGCACAGGAACAATGGAATAACATGTCTGTTTAAAAAAGTTGTCTTGTTCGACAACTTTTGAAAACACTAAAGTACATTGATCATTTTACAGGTCGAAATCACTGCATTGAGTCACATGTTTAAGTTAGGGCCTGTTGGTTAACAGTAAATAATTATCAGTGATTTGTTAGATAAATTTGGTTAGATAATATTTTGTCCATTGAATGCAAAAACAAATTTAAAATTATATATTAATCTAACGATATACATCACCAAACATATGTATGTTCCATTTGTAACTAAAATGAAAATGAAAATTAATAAACAAATTGCATCATGAAACGTGAAATGTGTGATCTGATAAAGGACAAACAATAAAAGCTCTTCCAAACGAGCAGAAGATATACTACAAACCTCTTAGTTAAAATTTAATGTTATTTGTCCAAAATTTCACTCCATACTTAATTGCATTTAGTGTAAACAGATAAATTATTTGCATTTGTTATTTAAACAGACAATAACTTTATAAACTGAATAACTGGTAACTGACCTGATGGGGAACAAGACCCAGTGAGGTTGGAGGTTCATTCATCCGGTCATCACTGCTGCTGGCCACAGCATAACCTCTAACAGAGATAAAAATTGAGTAGAATGGCTTTAAAGTTTCAGAAGATTTAGGAATATTTTGTCATTTCAAATCTACCTGGGCTTATTTCTTTTATAGTAAAAGAAGGGTTTATAGGGTTTTTTTTAAGTGTGGAGCACACCTTAATAAAGTTACTAAGATAGGGGTTAGGCATCCAGTGGTGCTCATCATGCATTTGTGGTTATCCATAATCAATCTTCCAATACCAAACAGGTAAGGTACAGTGTGGGATTATGTCTGTTACAGACATCATTCTAAATTTAATTGCATTGACAGCAAAGAAAATTGTGACCTGTCTGTTACTTTCAATAAAAGAAGAATGAAACAATGTGGATAAAACAAAAAAGGCTGTTCCAAAAAAATACAATACAAACTTTAAAAAATTAATGTATTTGCATTGCACAGTGTGAAAGCACAATTGGTCTGCTCTACATTCACTCTGCCTATGTGCTGCCTCCACATCGCTAACAAGGTGTAAAGTTATAAAAGGTGTTATGTAGTGCAAAATACTTTCCTGTTTAAACAGATCTTCAGATGACTTTTTTTGGTTCTATTAATTTCAATAATTAAAAAATTATAAATAATGAGAATAAACAATTGTCTGACAATTGCCGGTTGGATGTGTGTTACGTGGCTGTCATATCTTCACTACTAATAAACTTGTTAGACATGGTTACTATAAAAAATTAAAAAAATAAAAATCTAACTATTCCTAACAATTTAAATTGGTGAGGAATTTAGAAAGACATTCAGTTTCATATCCCTTGAAAAGTAGTTATGCTTTAGTTAATTTCTGTGTCTCTGTGTGTGCACGCTGTTGGAGGAATGATGTGAGCAGCTTTAGGACTTGTCAGATTTAGTCACAAATCCTTAGGCCATAATGTGATTCAAATGTCAAAGTGTCACAAACAGTTGCAAATAAGTCACTGAGCACTTCAACATCTAAAAGTTACGTCTGATTTCTTACTAATCCATCCTCTGTGGCTCTAAGCATTTTTTTGCCAATCAAAAAACAAATTACATTTCAATCCTGTTGAAATGTTGAAATGTGTAATTTCTGCACCTCAAATGGAATTCTCACAATTAGGAAATTGTTTCTAAGGTGTCCTGAAATAATTATTATATACTAAATGGTCCCATTTGTGCCCTTCCAAGTTGTTTTTTGATGTTGTCAGGTTTGTGTAAGTTTTTAAACTGTAACCACAACAGGGCAGGGGAATGATTTTGTGGTTGAAGCCTGTAGTCTTATGAACAAATACATAAATAAAATGTCCAAAACAGGTTTAGCAAACACTCCTACCATTCTTCCACTCCATCCCCTCCCCTTCGCAAAAATTCACAAAACAGATAGTCCCAACCCAAATTAATGCCACTGACTGATCTAGAACTAGACAATTCAGGCCACTCAAACAAAAAAAACTATGTTTTGAATGCGTCACAACCACTGCATTTAGGGTGGCAATCTACAAATGGCTTATTTACATAGAAGTTGGTGTAAAGGTTTTTAAACCCTACACATAATTACACTTTAATAATAATAATAATAATAATCTAACCTAATATAATTGCAGACCCATTCACCAAAGTTCACCAAAAACTGGACAATTGCATAAAAAAATTCCAAGGGTGCTAAACTGAGTTGAGTATGGGTGATTTTGACATTAACATGCATTCTGAATTTCACCCCCTGCGGTTGTGGGTCTCTTCTCATACGAGTGTGCTGTCTTTTGTTGTACTCTCTACGAAGGCTTTTATACAGGCTTTCCAGAGCAGCCATCTGCGCTCTATAACAGCTTAATGCATCTGAAGAGAGTATCGTGTTGATGCCAGCAATATCATGCACACACAGTAGCCCCTGCTTTCTAAAGTCATCCATGAAAGGTAAACATGGATGAAAGCTTTCTATAGACACTCATACATCCTGGAAATACATAAAAAGCAACATTATAAAAGCTCCATGAATTTGCACTTTAGACATCATAATCCAATTTTCTGTTCTGTTTCTAATGACTTAAACACAGGGCTCAGAGCAAGATAAAGTAAACTGCTGTCAGCTAGTGTAATCAATACTAACAGATGATAAGTATATCAGTGACATTTTACCATGCATTAAAGCATGATTGTAAAGTTATATTTTTGATGCAGTACCGAAATTACAATACAAAACCTTTGGTTATCTGCATTCAACTAGATTCTATTCATGGTCCACATCACGAACCAAGAAAACAAAATGTAAGCGATGTTAATTTAATTACGCTACTGAAAATGAACAAACTATCATTAGCATACTATAATTTAGTACAGCTTCTCCAGTTTCTCCATGTGGCCCCAGGAGTTCTCCATGTTGATGTGGCCCTATCAAAGTTCCAATTGGGCCTCAAGATGACAGAATGTTTTAAAATAAGCAGAAAACAGATAAAAACCTAGTGTTTGGTAGTAAACAAGCTGAAATTTAGAGTGTAATATGTTTTCTATGGAGTTTAACTGAATGCTGAAGCACATACCCCTCTGGATGTTGGAGTATAGACACCATCAGTTCCACAGCCAGGGCTCCAGCAATCATGGCTAGACCTGGCCGACTCACCGTGCACTGCTGATCTAGAGTTCTGTCTCTGGTGGACTAACAGGCAGATACGAGTTTACTGTAGTGAATTACACAGCGAAAACTAAAATAGATTCTATACACTCTTCAATTAAAATAATAACTTGGGGTAAATTCAGTAGGATTTCTTTTTTTTTTTTTTAATTTTTGCTTCGTCACTAATTAAGAGTTTAAGGCCATTACATTAACTCAATAAATTTCTTAAAAAATACTCATAAAAGTATTAATATGATTTCTGAACTCATACGTAAACAAGGTTTTTATTTATATAAATATGTAAAATTATGCCCTTCGATATGGCTAGTGATGGTTAGTGATTTTTTTCATTATATTTTGCTTCAGGATATTATGATTTTCAGTTATGATTGTTTACTCAATTGTGCTTTAAGCAAGCTACATTGTGCCTTACAGCTTTACAATACTTCTTCCATCTTTGTTTGGTACTCACATCTCCAGGAGCGACCACATCATTACAGAAGTAGCAGCCGAGCCGATGCCCCGGTATATTGGAGAACAGAGATGCTCCTTAAAACATAAATAAGTCATGCTTAAGTAAAATCTAAAACAGGGTTTATGGATATTGGAGAGTACTGTCTGTCACTTTGCATAGCTTCAGGGGCAATGTAGGCAATTTTTCTCTATAATGCACAAATTAGTGAGTAAAACTAATAAATATATTTAACAAAAAAGCAGTGTCAGATTTAATTTGAGATAAACTGTCATAATTGTGATCAGGATGACAGAAAAACAAAATCAGAGAGGATTGTATTGGAGTTGTACCTGGTGCTGAGGTGGCTGCTGGTGTGGAGGAAGAGGAGGAGTTGGAGGAAGCAGACATGGGGCTGGAGTCGTCAAATCGTGACTCTCTAGGTTTCTTGAGACCGTGCCTCATTACCACAAATGTGTCAAACCCCAGAGCAGCATTAACTATCAACTAAAGGAGACAGAGATGTTGAACCTTAAAAATTCTAAACAAAAGTCAAGCATATAAGCTATTTTGTTAGATGTTTTTGTGACTTTCTTAATCATTATATGTCGTTTAAAATTCCTTACAAACCATTTAAAGAAGAGAAAACAAAGTTTAGAAGACTTGTGAATGCTTTTAACAAGAGTTCTATTATAGTATAGTATTTGGTTAAAGGTCCAACATCAGATATAGCTTGTACCAACAACAGTGGCAATAACCTGTAACAAAAATGCTGACAGCCATAGGAGGAGAACACAACTAAACAAAAGATGAAAGACTGAGGGAAGGAGGCTACCTTCCTTTGGCTAGCAGCAATGACTGTTGGAAGCCATCGGCTTTCACGAGTGTCCATTAACAGGAAAACCACATCGTGTTCAGAGATAAGCTTCTCCAGCTGTTCTACATCATGGCGAGCTTGAGCCATGGTCATCTCAGAGAAGTTCACTGGATGGCCTGGCATCGGTATGCTCATGTCATAGCCTTCTGCATTCTGAAATAAAACATATTTGCATGACAAGGTCATAGGTTAATCCACAGTAGGATTTCTGCCTACTGTGACATCATGTGCATACCCTCTATAATGTATAACAGTTTTTAATAGTTTCAGGACCTCTTCTATGAGAAGTAACAAACGAATGAGAACTCTTCTATGAGAAGTATTTTCTATTACTTTCTATTACTAAGAAAGTAATAGAAAATAAAAAAAAAGGTTTCTTGCAACTTATACAAAATAATCACAGTATAGTATAGTCAACTCAACCATCAGCTCGACTATCTAACCTATTGAAAGTGTTTGCCCTGTGAGGAAAATGGCATAAACATATAGGTGAGTGTCAAATCACAAATCTAAAATACTACCATCTGAGTTAAAGGTGTGTTTAAGTAAATAGTAATTACAGCATATTTATATGACTTATCTAATTGGTCCAGCACAGACAGGGGTTCTGTGAAAATAAAATATATGGAGTAATTAGCTGAACAGGGGAGCCGATCGATACAGGATGAGGAGATGAATAAATAATGACCAGAAAGTCAACATAATAAACAGATCATATTATCTTAGTGGCCAGATGGGCAGCTGCCAACATGGGGATGATGGAAAAGAAACTATATTTACCCAGGTGTACAAAAACATCTCTTAATAAGGCCCTACAGTATCCACACACAAACACACATGTCCACAGACCAACTGTCAGATTGCGCATGTCTTACGTAAGGGTATCTCTCAGCACTCTTGTTTTTAGCACCTTCATTTTTTTGCACTCAGCAAAATAACATTTGGAGCAAATGCAGAAGCTGGCATGAGACAGACTTTAATAATGAGCCGTCTGAAGTGTTATCAGATAATAACATGACCAACAAGAGTGTGATTTGACAGAGATTGAGACTTCTCCAGTAGTATCATCATTTTGAGACATTCAAGCTTTAATGACGAATTAACTGCAAATGCGGACTATAAAGATTTAAAGGTTAGTGTTAGCCCATTCAAAATAAAAATTCTGATCATCAATTCACTATGATGTTGATTTTTTTCTCTCTGTGGAACACAAAAGAAGGAATTCTGCAGACAATACCTGTCAAATCTTCCTTGCAATTACAATAAATAGGAACTGAACATTATAAAGCATTCATGAAGTTGGCCATTTTTGAGAGTGCATGGCAGATGTAGCAATGTTTAATTTGTTAAGTTAAAGTTCTTAATCCAAATAAGTATGAACTGTCATGCGAAACAGTATGCAATTTCCGTCTTCAGAGATGTATTGTTGACTTCTGTTTGTGACATGTTAGGATAAATACATTCAGGAATCTCTCAAGGCTGGTCTCATTCGTCTCTTTTCCTTCCCTGCCAGTGCGGGTTAAGAAGCTGTCTTTCTTCTTAACGAAGGCCACGTGTGACCTTTCCTTGATTATCGTGGCCTTTAAAAACAGTTAAAAACAGGTACTCCCTACGTTTTAGGGTGTCATCCTTCGAACGTCAGCAGCTCGGGTATTCACCAAACTGAGACTGTGTAGAGAGAAATTATCAATCAGATTGTCTTTGTGTACCTCAGTGACATTTAGATTTTTTCCCCATCCAGGCAGGTACACAACATGTTTCCAGCATCTTCTTGAGAATCAGCCATTTGTCAAGGCGGAGAAGTGCAAGTTCCACAGAGAGTTAAGTTCCTGTGCCATATCATTGCAGTTGAGGATATTAGACTTGACCCCGCCAATACAAGAGCCACTGCACAATGGCAGGTCCCCGATTCCAGAAAAGCATTGCAGCTGATAGTGGGTTTGGCCAAGAGATTTACCGGCAATTCATCAGAAACTTTGGCCAGGTTGCTGCACCACTCACAGCACTCACCTCTTATAAGGTACACTTCAGGTGGAATGACAGGAGGCCCAGGAGGCTTTTCACTCTCTCAAGTCCCATTTTGTCTCTGCTCCTGTGCTTTTATCTTCAGCTCATTGTTTGGGTGAGTAGCATCACTGGTTGGGAGGGGCCTACCAGCCCTTCCTGGTCTGGACAGATCACAAGAACCTTGGATATATTCATTCAGCCAGGAGCCTTAGTTTGTGGCTGGCTCGCTGGGCACTCTTCTTTGGGCACTGCTTTGATTTCACACTTTCATACCGGCTGGGCTCCAAGAATGTTAAGCCTGATGCCTTGTCTCGCCTGTTTGAGCCCCCTGGGGGGCAGCCTTGCTGACACCTTCCCCCCTCAGGAGGTGGTGGTGGGGGCTCTCTCCTGGGGGGGTCAAGAGACGAGTGAAAGAGTTGAGGTTGAAGGGATGGTGGTCTGATTTTTGTTCCTGAGGGGATGAGCTCTGAGGTCCTCCAGTGGAGTCACAAGTCCAGTTTACTCTGCTACCCAGGGGTTCAAAGAACTTTGGTCACCATCCACCAACATTTCTGGTGGCCTTCCATGCAGGCTGACATTAGTTTGTGTTGGCTTGTTTAACTGTTGTTGAATTAACAGTTCCAATCGCCCACCCATTGGTCTGCTCCAGTCCATGCCCATCTCATACAGTTTGTGGTCCCACAATGCTTTAAACTTTCACAGGTCTTCCTCTGTCATCTGGTAATACAGATGTTTTTACTATGGTTGACCAGAATCTTAAACGAGCTGTCCCCTGTCTGGCATCATAAAGTCTGAACTCCTGGAGCCAACACTTCCCTTGGATTTTGCCTGCCCGCAACTCTGTTTGCCGGTTCTTGGACATGCAACGTCATGGCAGGGTTGTTCACTGTGATGCACATGGTTTTGTTTTTTGACATTTCACGACATGCATCGTTGTCCTGTTCTTCCCCTTAATGTCTAATCACCCACACCTGTTCATCATTACTCTTTTTCTTTAAATTCTCCTTGTGTTTCCCTTGTCTTTGTCACATTACAGTGAATTTATGATATACATTTTTTTGGATATTGGAACACAAGTACTTGTGTTTTCTGGGATCAAACCCACAACCTGCCAATGCAATGTTCTAGATGAGCTACAGGACCTCTATTATAATACATGACAAAGTAATACAAGGCATCAAAAGTCTTGCTTTCATTAAAACTTAAAGGTTAACTGGTTCTAACCTCTTTTGTTTTGTCTCTTTGGTACAAATTTGAGGGGATTTGGAAAAACATTAATTGA
>JBAJNP010014086.1:0-11354 GCA_036877545.1 Yasuhikotakia modesta | reverse complement strand
TAATTATAGATATAATTAGCAGTATTACTTTTTTCTCCTGGTTTGTAGATCGGCTTGTCTGTTTGAATAATAGTGAAGGATTTTGGAAGTTGTATGAGAATCTTAGTTGTTTTGTATAGGTACATGTTTTCCCCTCTGATTTCAACATAGACTGTTGCCACATAGTCCATAAGAACTATAGGGACCTGGAAGATAAAAAACAAAAATATAATAAAGAAAATAAAGAACAAGTACAGTTAATGTTCAACCCAAAAGTATATTTTTGTCAGTTATGGTCACCCATAACCAAAACATGACCTCTGCATTTAACCCATCCGCATGCTTAGTGAACACACAAGCACGCGCACATGCAATCTAGAGTTGGGTGCGTTAGAGCTTTCCAGAACCAGTTGAAAATAGAAATAAGATGAGACCATCTCTGGTCTGTGATGCTAAACTGACCTGAAAAGTCACACATTTGTAGAAATCTTTTTTTATGTTTGACTGTGTCAGAATGGTTAGATTTCCTTTATCCGAGCTCAAAGTTACGGCTAAAGAAAGGGTTTTATTGGGCTCGTGGACATGAGCACACAGAGTTTCCTTGCTACCGCTCACTGCCTGGGATGTGACCGCCACCAGGTATATACTGAAAAAGACAAAGCACAAAGAAAACAGCATCACTTTTGTGTTGTTTGATTTGTGTGCACATGTTCTGCTGTGGAAGTGGCTTTACTGTGTTTGGAATAATCAGCTCACTGAGTGACTGAAAGCTGCAACTAAACTTGCATATGTTAACTGGTTGGTGCATTAACTAAATAACTAACTAAAGAGTAACTGAGAAAAAGTAACTGAGAAGTTATAAAGCAGTTCACAATTTTGATCACAATAACACAAAACACAAAAATATATTTTTGAAAGAAAATAGCATTATTGTTTAAATAGTATAGCTATTGTATAACAAAAAATGGCATTATTGTATAAATAGTATAGTACAGTACATATAAATACACAAATATAGAACTGCAAGTGTAGGCTCACTCATATTATTATTATTTATTCATTATTGTATTTTTTTGCATAGGTTATCATGAAGAAGCTGTAGGGTGTCATAATATTAATTCTGTTAAAATTATTTTTCATTCAATTTAAATCTGTAACTTTAAATCATTCCACTAACAACTTATGAATCACGTTTTTGACATACATGATATACGACGTTAAAATGCAAGAACATTTTAAAACTTTAAGAAAATGTTAGAGGACGTTCCTTTACATGCGTATATTCACTATATTTAATGTAGTGAAATTATACAAATAGGCCTAATGGTAAATGTTCTTACGGGTCGGAGGCTCCACTTGTGAAATCGCATTGCAGCACCAGCAGTGTGAGCAGCGCTCCGAGAATCCGCATCTTGAGATCTGGTCCGACGATCGCACACAAATGACGGCAGAGCTGCGCGTTATATAGACGCTGCTGCTCCCTGTCCAACACCTTCTCACTCCCATCTGCCCTGTCCTACCCCACCAGGGCAAAGAAAGTTGTGCAACTGGTATTATTTCTATAATCGACATATTACTTTCTTCTGTGTTGTTTAACAAGACAGTGATTCACGAGGTAAAGCCAGTAAAGTTGTAAATATAGCGATGAATAAACGTTACGTAATTGTCTCAAAAGGAGAAACATATTCTTCAGGCATACAAGCAATAAAGTTGCAATTCTTTAAAATAGATGGTTCTGAAAAATAAATAACAGACCAAAGGTTTAATTTAAAGCATTTACAGAAACGTTTAAAGGCCCACAGAATTAAACATGGAAGAGTGGGTAAGATGAACCAATTTTTACATACTGTGAGGAATTATGCCAGAAAAAATGAGTTGTCTGTTTTTCAATGTGTCTATCATAATATTTATTTCATGAACGACTTTTATAATAAGAGTGACATAAAGCTATAAATGTATAGGGCCTTTTTATTGTTTCAACTTGCCAAATGTCAGTGATAAAATGATGCTAGATAGTAAGATAAGTGTAAGTGAATATTTGAGAACTTTAGTTCCTGTTACTTGTTCATCACTTTAGTCAGATGTTCTCACTGTGTCTAAAGGTGTAAGATTTTAACATGTTTATGCAACATAGCGCAAAATGACATTTACATTTATCCAAAGCGACTTACAGTGAATTCAAGGTACACATGTTTTTATCAGGACTTGCCTTCCCCTGGGATTGAACCCACAACCTTTGCAGTGTTAACGCAATGCTCTACCAGTTGAGCTAAATGAGCATGCCTAACTAGCGCAACAGTATTTCAATAAAATACAATTTCAATAAAATGCAACCCACCAGCAACCCTTAAAATAGTTTAGTATAATAGTAATAATAGTCCCCAATAGGTTGGGGAAAGTTTAACCAATAAATGTAGTTTTGTAGCTGAAAACATTGCCATTAAATATAAATTGTAAAAAATAAACTTTGGCCAAAATGCTTTATATTTTTGGCCAAATGGTCTATACTTGGTTTATACTTCAGGCTTATAGCTTCTGATGTATTAAAGCATCATTAAGCATCACACAAGGTGTGGCTTAATTTGAGACGTATTGCTGGTAAATGACAACAGGTGTCATGAGGCAGTTTTGTAACCAAAACTGTTACAAAAACAAAATACATTTAAATAAAGCTATTTTTGCAGACAGTGCCAGGTGGTTTAAAAACAAGCTTCAGGTGCATATCAAAACACAGTGTGGTGCCTGTCAGGACTTAAATTTAAAGGGGAACAATTTTTAACACCCTATTTACTTATAATTATGCCAATAGCAGGACGTTGTGCTGTAGAGGGTGTAGATGTTGGCTATAAATCCAGGCAATTGCTTAGGAATGCTTTTGTTTCCGATATTTACACCTAATAACTGACAAAATAGGTGTATCTCCTCAAAAATCCTGCCAAACAAGACGTAAACAGTCTTTAACAATTTCTGAACCAGGAAATAAATCTCCGTTTCTAACAGTTGACACCTTCCTAATTATGACACACTCTCTTTATTTGAACTATGCCGTCTAATACATTATAGAACAAAAAGTTAAATTACCCCTTAATTTTGTATTGTGTTCACTAGTGACCGTTTTTTTTATTTCCTTGTTTATCTCCATGAAAACAAAGTAAAACGTAAAGACACACTAAATGTGCAGGACTGTTACTTACATGCATTTAGTGCGTGCATGTAAGTAACTGTCATTTAGTCCAAGTTACTAAAAAGCATGAAATTACAGATGGGGGGGTTGCATTTCAAAATACATGGATAAAAACGTCTCTTTAATGTCATTAAGGCAATTTATGATCTGAAATTTATATGGATATCTAAGAGTCTACATCAAGGGAACACTGCTGGTGTATGCCAGAAGCAAATGATTTTTTTCCCTAGATCTTTGTGTTTATTTGAAGTTTAACCTTTGAAGCTATATAATATGCCATGTTTGAATAAAACACTCTCTGTGGTTTGTGCAACAATGTTTAAAAATATGAAATCTAAATAATATTGGTTGCATATCAATTTTCAGTAATGATTTGGTGAATAGTCTTTAAGTGAACACAATGAATAGATGTGATATTTAGTCATTTGAAAAGGATTCTTAAGGAATCAGTAAATAAACACATTATGGTTTTTAAACCTTAGTTTAAATTTCTAAACTGTTAACTGTCATGCATCAAAAATCTGACTGACTCACTCCTACAGTAACTCTCCTTTGTTTTATAGTAACTAACATGCCTGGACACCTCCAAATAACTGCACCAATCCTTGTACTTTTTAAATGTGTACATCCTATAATGCGAATGTAAATCATGCATAATTAGTTAAAAAGAACAACAAGCACTTAAATCTGGACATTTATTCTTATAGACCCAGTTAACTTTTTAATTCTAAATAATAAAAGCAAGCAATCATAAATGATGATGATTACAGTGAAGTGCAATGAGTGTGAATACTGTGTGATGTGTAAATAATAAACACCTCCATCTATAGACTGAGCAGAATATACACCAGCACACCTGTAACTGCACTTATGAACACTGTCACATGTTAGAAAAAAAACACATAAATGGGTCACATAATGGGCACATAAATAAATAAAGCTTGAGAAACAAAATTAATAATAAAAATCAGTCTACAATTCTCTTACAAGTGACATTCAGCAGTGGGGACCAACATTTTCTAACTCCATCTTTGTAAAATGGCTCCTTCCAGTGGTAATTCAATGCACTAATAACTATTGCAAGGTCAACACATGCAAAAATGTACAGTAAATAAAAAGAATTATCTGGTGTAAATGGTCCCTGGTCTGTTTTGGTGTTTATATGATTTCTATATATGTACAGCTTTTCCTTAAAAATGTATTTATATATTTTTTCTGTCTGTACTGAAGCAACTCTCTAGTATTTTTAAATGTACGTGATCAAATTAAATATATACCAACATTTCTATGTGTCTGTTTAAATTGCACTAATGGGTCAAATGGTTTCATTTTTAAACACCAGGTTTTTTTTAAAAAAAAAAAATCAAACACCTTGTAAATACTACCATTCATTAAAAAAACTGTCCCATTGTGGATCTTTGCTGTAAACCGGCCTCAAAATATCCCAGACTGATTACTCAGCCTTGATATATTCTCCATTAAAACGCCATTTTAAATAGAGAAACATTATCATAATTTCCCACTAATTACAGTTGTAAGAGTAAAACTGGCACCTTAGCAACAGAACGTCTTACAAGCCATGTGTGCATTTCTAATGTTACCCTAGATAGAACATAAAACATTAATAGGGGCAGGATTCTTTGCAAGCTGGTGATGAAATTATGGTGTAACCTTTATCAATGTACCAGAGTCTTCATGGCAGTGAAGCAGGGATGAATATCACAAAGCAGTTATTCTTACTGCAAATGTTGTAATGATGACAAATCACAAAGAAAAATGAAGAACGGGAAGTGTGTAAAAAATAAAACAGAATTGTTTTGTGTCTGATCATTTTAACAGCCATTTGTCTACAGTGGTGTGTCATTTGACACGGAGGATTCAGAGAGACAAAAATCATTCTTTTAAAACAGACACGATTATCTAATGTGTGTCTTATAACAAAGCTTATATTGTATGTGTCTATGACAACAGTTTAAATACAAATACATGAAATATATATATGTATAGTTAAAACACACACTAAGGGGCGATCATACGTTTTAAAGGCTTTTAAACGTGTGTGTGTGTGTGTGTGTGTGTGTGTGTGTGTGTGTGTGTGTGTGTGTGTGTGTATTGATCATACCGTGCAAGGAATGTAAATGTTAAAAACTGAGGATGAATAAAGCATGAAACGGGATGAGAGAGAGGCATGTTCAATATGAGGGCAGCCCTTACAACAGAAGTGATGGTTCAGTCACATTAATTTCACTTTGGGGAACAATAGCACAATAAATCCAGGCATGAGGTTCATTCAGAGCTATTAAAATATATTACAATTTTACATGCGATCCAATAGTCAAAATGTATCCTCGTTAAATTCTGCGTGTGTAAATAATTCGGCGTTTTAACCATCTGAAGTCGATCTAAACTGAGGTTTAAGAACAATTTATCATAAATAAAAAATGCACTAAAAACAATAATATATACACGTTGTAGTTTTTCATGTTTTAACACTTTTTACAAACTGTGGCGTTTGTAAATAAATAAGGCGCTCAAAACACGCTAAAGGGTTTTTTAGATCAAAGTCATATTTCACAGAACTGACATGCATTTTTTCTTTCTAAAACAATGGTCGAGTCTAGCTTTAAAAATGGAGCTTCATTATACATGTCCAATGCATAAACGGATCAGGACAAATGTGGCAACAAAGTTTCAACTCGGGCAACACTCCAGCAGGTCTGATGCAACAGGGTTGCAACGAGAGTTACATCTCTGTAGCGTAATACGTGTCCTTCCTCGTCGCATGTGGTTAAATAGTCCTTTAAAGCGATCTAGGAGGCTTAGATTGTGTGCAAGGATAAGTATAGAGCTGGTTATTATCAAACTGCACCCACTTCAATCATCATTAGAATTGATCTAATCCTTAAATAAGAGGGAAATAAATATATAAACACTTATGGTCGATTCTAATAGAAATAACCGATTAAAGCGTAAAATCTCAGATCAGTTCACTGAGGTAAGAGGCGTAAGTTCTGGCTGAACTTCTTACTGAACTTGTCCCGTTAGTTTGGACTGCGCCAAGGGCGAGGCGGCGGATGGATACCGGCTGATGTTATGCGGTTAGTGTTTGGTTTGACGTGCTGCTCTTCTGTTCCCGAAAACTTTTGAACGATTTATCGTGTAAGAGATCGGCGTCGGCATCAAGTGAAGGAGAGCGAGACAATGCTCTGCTAAACTGATAAGTCCTCCATTGCGGTTTACAGCGCTCACAGAAGCTCTTCGGACCCGCAGCCACCGACTTAGCACGATGGAGTAAGTGTCAACTTTCGCTCTAGTTTTACATGAGCTACAACTTCCTGTCTCTGCATCTTTCTAAAGTGGTTTTCTATGGAAAATTTCCTATGGAAGTCCACAGAGATCCGTTATAGTCCATTGTTGATCATTTTATGCTTTGTTGTGAATTTCATGATAGACTGAGAGCTTTAGTTTCTTAATACAGATATTACAATAGATAATATGGATTTCCAAGCTTTAGCTTAAAGATTAAAGTTGAGTTTAAGCAACTGCATAAATAGTGTGTGAGATTCTATATCCAGACACTTTTGATCGATATAAAACAGCCCAGAATGCATATTATGAGCAAAATATCTGTTTCAGATTGTTTAAGTAATATGTTAAGAGTGCTAGTAGTTTGGGTTTAACTTTAAAAACACCATTTGTTGTAAGTATTTCAAAGCTTGGCTTAGCCTCGGTTTCACATTTGGCACTGAACTTGACTGGTGGCGTCATGTTACAGAACACATAAGAAACACCAGCGAGAGGTCAAGTTCAGTGGCTGTTTATATAGTTTTTTTTTTTTTTTTAATAATGTGTCACATTTGTTTCCTTCTCTGTCATATTTGCATGTCCTTATTCAGGTTTAAATAATGATTATTATATTTATTTATTGTGGTTATTCGTTTTCAGTATTGTCAATTAGACTATAAGGAGAAATGTGTGAGAAATACTTGGGGCTTGTAATTTTTCAATTTATTGACATCTTTGAATTGACCCAGAATTAACATATGCGTTTCGCATTTTTGTATTTTCATTCAGGTTTCAGTTTTCCGCATCTTTTTCCTGTATGAGGCGTTTCTTCGATTCTCGTGCATTGTGCGCAACTCACCGATTCAACAAAAATAGAGAAAATTGTGGCCACATAATTTATACTCAGGAAGGCTCTCCTCATTTGCACAGCCGGCTAAAGTGCTCCCTCTTTCCTACTGGCTAACGAAGGCCAATCACAAGCGAAGGGAGGAGCCCTGCACACGCGTAGGACTAAATTGGTAAGCAGTACGACACTTTTATTTTGTCCGATTGTTGGTGGGAACCGTACTGCAGCGTGTGTGTTAATGGCGTACAGTAAGTAAAGCAAATATTTTAATCTGTATCATTTTAGTTTTTATAATCAGTTCTTGTGTATATATTTCTTCAGAAGTAAAGGAACGTATTTCTTAAACAACACAGATTTATGCTTTTGTGTATATGTTGCGAGGCATACTTGTGGTAAAAAAAAGTCGCATTGCCGTGTTGAATTAAATGCAGTTACTGTACATAATTAATTTAATTGCCTTTATTTAACAGATTGGATGACAAGGACTTTTGACGCTTACCCACACTCGACTTCCACGGAAACCTCTCCTGGTTCCTCCATCCCACACTCTCCTCTGGAGCATGATGTCCCAATGCCATCCGACCTGGAGGTGATGACCACTCTTCTCAAAGAGGAACTGGCCCAACTGGAGGATTACTACCTGTATGAATCCGCTCCTGTCAAATTTGAGAAATGGCCTAAATGTGACAAAAACTTACAAGCTATGGCCACGCAGTCGTATTATCAGTTACCCTGCCCTTCGTACGGCGTCAACCAGTCTGAAACAAATCCCAGGCTGGTTACCCTGGCAACCGGAGATCTGGACCTGCGAGGCTTCTGTGGCGGGTCCATGAGTAGACCAAAGGTGTCTCGACCCGGCCCTTACAGCTACATTCGGACGCACTGCAATAGCCAAAGAATCACAGCGAATGGATGTAAGGACGTTGAGGTGTTTGAGAAAGAAACTTGGACTTTTAAGGGGACTCATTCAGGTTACACAGAGCTGGCTTTTGACCAGTGCTCTATCGATAAGTCTTTTGGAAAGAACCACACGAACGCAAAGAAGGTTCGAGAATGTGCCATATTGTTGAAGGAGGAAGAGAAAAGTTGCTTTACAGAAGATGTGTTTTACAGAGCAGAAATGATGAGAAGTTACGATATCGGTGGGTCGCTGGACACCCACCACAGGAGAGAGAGAGAGGGCCAGAGCCATGGAATGAAGATGCTTAGCCATGAAGGGATTGGAGTGCCAGTTTTGCAGTGTGCCGAGAGTGAAAGCTGCCCACCATTTAAACAATCAGAAGTATCAGAGTGTTATTTTCATCAGATTGCTGCCAATTTAGAGCCGTATCATGGCTACATGAGTGAAATCGATCAGCCAATCAGAACTGGGGCTGTCGATGTACAGAATAATGACTACTTGCACCACGAATGCCTTGGAGATCAAAGCTTTGAATGTCTGTCTGGAGACAGTGTTGGGTCATCTTTGGAGTTGCCTGTTCAGAAACAGAGGTCAAGGGAAAGTCAGTGTTTGTTTAAACCTGATATCAAAGTAGGTTCCTTAGAGCGAAACCATGGAGAACGCAAGCAGAAGAAAAGGGACCAGAACAAGTCTGCTGCCCACAGGTATGGTAGCATTTCTTTGTTTTTTAAACCTTTCATTTACCTTTTTCTAGATTCTTTCTATACAGAATTATTAATGTCCACACAGAACACACACCTTTGTGGAGCCTTTTTTTAAGCTGTGAACAACAATCATTTACTTTTTATGAGGACATGAAGTAACAGCTTCAAAGCATGCTTACATTTAGGTGCAGAAAAAGGTTGAACAATGTTATTTTATTCCACAAATGTTGCCATTAAAACAACAGGTATCGCCAGCGTAAGAGGGCGGAGCAGGACTGTTTGGAGGAGGAGCTTCATGGCTTGGAGGGGCGGAACAGAGAACTTCGGGATAAAGCAGAATCTGTAGAGAGAGAGATTCAGTACGTGAAAGATCTCCTGATTGAGGTGTACAAAGCTCGCAGTCAGCGCTTAAAAGACGATTCCAGTGCCTAAACTGTCTCCTACCAGCATTTTACAGCAGAAACTGCAACTCAAACAGCAGCATGTTTTTATGCTCCAAATAGTTAAATTTTAAAAACTGGTGTTAAAGTGGTTTTGTTTTTTCCAAAGCAAATACCGCATGGTTTCATGAAACTGACAACTAAATATATATGACTTTTTCTAAAGCACTGTGATGATAGCCTTGAACACGTTATTATGATCTAGCTTGGTGTTATACGTTAACATAACAGCGATCAAAATTTGACTGAATTTCACAGTAGTTTCAACCCTACTGGCTTGTTTTAGTGAACAAAATGTGCGCTACCTTTATCGAAAGATATTTTGTACAGACTTGCTCCGTTCTTTATCATGAAAGATTACGGAGTCAACAAGACAACATAATCCAAAAATTGTGCCAATGTAGTGACTACATGATAAAACTACCATTTCTTGTAATATTGCAAAGCACTGCAGTGTAAATTATACCATTTTCCTGTTTCCTGTTTAAATTTCCTCACACTTTATTTGTGAAATAGCTCATGTCATTTGAATACAGGCGAAATAATGCTTTTGCAACGATTTTGTTGCTTTATATCTATAAATATTATAAACTAAGGGTTTATAACATTTTATGACTGATTTGTTTTGCCTCAGGTATGGAATGCATGTCTAATACATTGAAAAGCATGTTGGGTTACAATTTACTGCATGACCCAAAATATAAAATGAATGCTTTTGTGGATTATGACTATGTACATTTTATTTTGTCCTTTGGCCATTTGTTTTACTCTCAATAACATAGTGCTTTTAAAATTGTGTTTTTGTATTATTTTAATGAAACATTTTGATTGTTTTAATGCAGGTTTGCGGGAAACAATCACTGTTATTTACTAAATGACTTTAAAATTCAGAAGAATTTTAATAATCTCAACACAATTGAAATGTTACAACAGTAGTACAGTATACTGTGCCTCTGAAAACAGAACCGTGTAGCATCTAAAGTATATATTTCAACACTTGATTAATAAATTCAAAATATATTGTGCAGTTTTTATTTTTTGGTTCATTATGTCAATAAATGATTCCTAAATAGTTTATGAATATTGTGGTAATTTGTGCAATAATAATATACACATGCTAATGTCATTTTCTGTATTTCTGAAGCAAAGTGTCAGTATTTTTTACAAGCCATTTAAAGGCACATTTCTGAAATGTCTGTTCAATTAAACATACAACATTTTAAAATAATCCACTTCCTGTTACACCATTGTGTATTTGTTACGTGGCTTTCATGTTTGTTATCATTTTATCATGTTAAAAGTTAAAAAATACCACTATTAATGTAATATTACATTGGGGTTTGGTTTGTAAACGATTTAACAGAAAGCAAAGCAAATATTGATTATTGAAACAATAGCAGAAAAGCAGGAGTAGGCAAACCGTTTATTTTATATAGTTTTTATATAGCTATAGTTGTTATTAACCATTGTAATTTGTGCAATAAACCCTTTAATATAAAGGGTTGTGATAATATAATGTAATGGGTAATGTGGCCTCACGGTGGCACCAGAGGAACAAATTAGAACCGTCTGTTCCGTTCAATAAATGTCTGATGACGTAACATTGAGACGTTTATTTCGTCAGTGGAGGTCACAGTCTCACTTCAACATTTACAGGCGTTGCTTTAAAACATACAGTGGCGTCTATACTATTAAAGTGATTTTAGATCATCAACTAAAAAAACAGACTTTAAAGCACAATTCATTGTTCCTTAAAGCACAATTCATTGTTCCAATTCAAGCACCCCATAAAGGGTTTTAAAGAATGAGAGATATATAGACTGTACATGATGACATAAAGTAATACATAAATGAAAAGGGTTATACTTGATAGAATTTGCACAGGCTTTCCCCACCAGCAAAATAATGGTTTCATTATAAATATAATGCACTAAATCTTGATGTAAATACATCTTCTGTTACGTTTTTCTGTTTTAAACAAAATCAACATCTTTGTGATCATTTGCAACATACA
>JBAJNP010014084.1:0-11357 GCA_036877545.1 Yasuhikotakia modesta | reverse complement strand
TTCTAATTATATTGTAATTATATGTCAAGTACTTGCGTAGATAAATTACCATAATGCCCTTTTATAATCTGTAGCTGCATCTGCCGGTGAAAATATAGGTCAACCTAGTTATGTGCAACCACTTTCCATCCAAACTATAGCAGCAAAACTGTTTCAGAGCACAGACTAGTTGTGTTGTTGTGTTCTTTAAACACCAATACTGAGCGATTAGCAAATCAAAGTGACACTGCTGCAAAACACGAGGTGACTGACTGGAGTTGCACCCTGACGCCTCCTCCCGCACTAAAACGTATAAAAGCAGGAGATCCAGCGCTATGAAACTCCTCCAGCAAACACTACTTGGCAGTCCAAAGACTACACTGAATCTTCTCAGTCACGTTCTCATCTATATGGATACGCCGTCTCCTATCAAACAGATCCACAAATGCACAGACTCGAACCCAACCCAGACCTATCATCAACAGCCCCGTCAATACAAGAACTTTCTCCCTCCTGCCCTGGACCTGAAGCCTCCGCGGCGCCGTGAATAACAATGAGGGAGCGCCGATCCGAGTGGAGATGCAGCCTCCAGGTTTCTGAAGGCTCCTCTGACACGTCTCAGGCTTCACGGAGATCTCAGCCCTCCCTCACCGCCACCGGAGAACAGCCGTGTCACCGTCGTCCACTCTAGAGAACGACCTCGCTAATGAGGGGCGTAGTGTGTCCGGTTCACCTCTGCAGGCCACCGGTCGCCCCTGTGAATACTAATCACAGCAACAAAGTGAAGGTTACACACCAAGATCTAACAAGAATTTGTGGGTGGCGTACAGGCGGAAGGAAGCAGAAAAAGAAAACAGCTCAACAAATGGACCGTGAAGCATTTGTAGCATTTAGCGCTGCTGTGTAGGAGTCAATGGAAAAACACCCCTCTCCTAAAACATACGGCAGTCTTTTGTTATCTTAAAATGTTATTGACACCTCACTTAAGAGGCATATGGTGAATCAAACACACAGGCGTATTTTTACAAAATAGTCCCATGTAAGTACTGGCATTCAGCGAGGCTTTTGTGGGAAGGATTGCCAACGTGTGAGAGAAAAGGAAGACTGCAGCTGAATTGATATAATGGACGGTTGCAGCTATATTTACTGTTGGCTGTCAGTAAGTGCTTTCAGCTCCTTCTACACCAATTAAACGTGACGTGACTTGTGAGCGACCTTTAATCCTTCGCCTTCAAGACATTATTGAAGCTATTAGTAAGTAAAAGGCCAATATATTGGCCAGACCAAACAATCCGCCAATATTTTACCTTTTATAGGCGTAACAATGGCTAATTAACAGCAGTGTTAGCTTCTCACGTCTACGAAGACAATAAACCGCACCATATTTTTGTGAATTTCATATAAATGAAAAAGCTTTTATATCATTTCAGCATCTCGTTTGCTCTCATTAAACTGTATTAGACACTACTTAGTTCCAGTCCTTAAATTTGATTGCTGTTCAAAGTGCCCTGATCCTGTTACATCACCGCAACACGTCACAGTTGCATCGCTCTGTCTGCCTGCGCTGCTGGGCTGCGAGTTCTGCTACAACATGCGATGCTTTGGCCTGCTGTGGCAGACCAAAAAACAAGCGAAATAACTGATCGATTAAACATAAAATGCAACACAAACAGGCTAATTCTACATATATCACTGTTACATCAGACTTTGACCACCTTACTCTCAAAATATCAAACAGCAGACTGGACACCTGTTTCTGGGACACCGATTGGCAGCCGATACAGGTGCAGGTGTGTTTCACAAGTTTAGATTGTCAGAACGTTTGCCTAACGTTTTCCTAAGTAACAAAAATGTAAAAGTTATAGGAATGTTCAAAAGACATTTTTAAAATATTCCGCTTATCAATAACATTGATATTTGAGATACATAATGTTACAAAAACATTACACTAATGTTAATGCAAAACTTGATGACAGAATTTTAGTGAACGTTCACCAATGTTCTGAGAACGTTCCACGTTAGCTGAGCTCACTGTAGACATTTATACGTGCCATCGTGTCTAAATCCACACAAACACGGCCCTTGACTCACCAACAAAATGTTTTACAGGCACTAGAGGAATTTACTATATAAATGATTTATTGTGAAAGAAAGAGCAATTAATATTCAGGCAAAGAGTTCGTGTTTACGCCCCCATTTGCTCCAACCCCAGAAAGTCATTCATCAGCTGTACATGTAGAGCAACGGACAGAGAGCAGCTTATTACCACGCTGAGATAAAGACAGATTGAGAGAATGAGGGATTACTGAAGCATACATACTCTCCTCTTACATTGGACATTAGGTCAACTGTCAGTTCTACTTAGTTAAAGGTTAGCCTACAAAAACTCAGATCCGTTTAGCATTTAGCATCGTCTTTTCCTACTTTTTGTGACATTTTAAAAAACGTTGGCTTTAATGCTAAACGTAAAACAACGTTAATACTGAGTAAAAGCAGGGATCAGTATAAATTTGCCCTTTGAACGCATAAAAGAAAAGTTACGACATCAAATGCCACCCGGCAGTAGTGCATTTCCAATCTCACAGACCGCCACTGAAGAACTTACATCTACAGACCAGAATAAACACAACTGGTGATTTTTATATTGGACCAATAGGCAACTACCAAGAACACCTTAGCAACAGCATAGCAACACACAACAGCCAATTGTAAAGCAGATCCTGTACCTTTTTATATCAAAAGCCTGACATCAGATGTCAAGTCATTTATTTATTAAAATCAGTTTACACTAGTTAACAAGTAACCAGTAACTTACATCACATATCTTATGCCCAACCTTAACTTCACTGTGGAACACAACGGTTTGCTTGGCACGAATAGTTTTTACCTTCAACACTTTAAGCTCATTATGCATCAATTTTACTTGCATGCGACAAGCTGCAAGACTCCACTTTTGAGTTATTTTGCGCCACGTGGCTGCGGAGCGTCTGTGCTGCGGCGGTTATTACAGCAGAGAGAAAGTTTTCCTGTACGCCTAGCGTCTCAGGTCGTCAGGTTAGAAAAGTCTTCCTCGGCTGTCTTCATGGTCCACTGCGCTCTACCATGCCAATTGATTTTCCTGTCTCCATACTTGTTCATCCCACTTAAAGCCCTTGTTGCCTATGGTGAATCTGTTGTGGCAAATTGTATCCTACAGTATCTTCTACCTGAAAGACAGAGTTTCTATAGGCAGAGAACAGGCCCTCAACAGGCCTGTATTATTCTAAGGGCCCTGCAATCTTTCCCTTAAAGAGACACTTCACCCATAAATGAAAATGCCATTATTTACAAAATTACACACTGTTATTTTTCCTTCTCAGCGAAACTCAAAAGTATAAATTTTTAAAGAATCCTCACACAGGAATGTTTATAGTAACCAGAGGCTTTTCTGCCCCGAAATGGGCAATAAAGAAAACATAAAAACAGTCCACATGACTCAAAAGCTCTTTTCTGAGTTTACTTAAGCCAAACGACAGCTTTGAACAAACAGGCCCTGGTCACTGTGAACTGCCTGCATATTAACTCCTTAAAAATGTCACCTTTAGCAAAAACAAAATAGCAATAACAAGAAGTAACAAACTTGTGTTTCTAGCCTCACTTGTGACAGGAAAGCAATGAAAGTTGACATGCCTAAACAATTTATACCCATAAATAAACACAAGCGACCAACACAGACATTTTATACATTAAAACAGCAAAAATTCTCCAAAAGAAACACCGATGGACATCTAAGTATTTTCTGGTAGCGTTATCACCAGGGAAAACTCCATCTCTCTCTCTCTCTCTCTCTCCTGTTTTTCTCCCTCCCCTCTCAGCAGTTGTCGTCTTTGGCAGGATGTCAGCGTCTTTCTAGCTCTGCTGGGGATGTGAACGCAGACTTACTAAAGCTCAGCCACACCATACTGCATGTTTATCACTGCTTACCACGCAGCGGCACGGGAGCGAGGCTGCGCTGCACTCTCGGCCGAGCTGACATCGCCGGTTCTAGAGTACCGCATCTCGTGTCAGCCG
The DNA here is from genome assembly GCA_036877545.1 of Yasuhikotakia modesta. NCBI lineage: Eukaryota > Metazoa > Chordata > Actinopteri > Cypriniformes > Botiidae > Yasuhikotakia > Yasuhikotakia modesta. The sequence goes on along the minus strand of JBAJNP010014084.1, from coordinate 7,328 downwards.
GCGCTCAAGCAAGGGGCTAAGTTTAGAAAAACACAGGAGAGGAAGACAGCAAAGGACACTTGATTCCGAGCACATTGTCAAAAGAACCCCAGAGTGAAAAGGCCATTCTCTCAAATGTCAAGCTTTGGTAATAGGGAAAGAAACATCAGCCTGGGAGGCAGGAGTGTGATGCTAGCTCGTTTTTCCTGTCGGCCTGCACCAGCGTTCTGCGCCGCTCAGCAGAACCAAAGATAATGCAGTTGTAAAGTAATATGTTGGAAAGCTTGGAGTGGACCTGAAGGGCATGGCTGGGTTCTGCTGAAACATGGCCTGTAAATGCATCATTAGTGCTCCCATAAGAGTGGCTCTCAGGTGGAGGAGTTGTGTTTGTCTTTGCGCTAGTCTGCGATTAAAGGCGAAACAAAATCTCTCTTTACTGTTCGTGCTCCAGCAGCGTGTGGGGGGGGCCGGGGTTCTGCGGGGGGCGTCGGTTGGCTCATCTCCCGGTCCTAAACACTGTAGAAAGACTTTAAAAGCTCATCAAAAACAACATTCACACGATCGTGTGAGAGCGCCGAGCTAGCTTCAAGCACCCCTCCATTTGTCAAGCTGTTTGCTGAAACATTGTCATTATCTATCGTGTTTAAGGAAACAACATAAAAACAAGTCAAACTGGATCACAAGAACATCTACAACACCTGTAGAAATCTAGCTGCTAACATTTCTAGTCATCTCAAATGCATCCACACGGTTCCCTTGAACGACCCCGGTTTACTGTTGAACTTCTCCTAACTGTAGCCTGATATCTAAGTCAGCCCTCATCCTGGTCACCTGCATCTGGGCCGGGCCGAACCGAAGCGACCCGTCCTCGGTCTAGACCTGAGAGAGGTGGCAAAACGCCACATTCAGCAACGACTGCAGGTGCAAAGAAAAACTGCTCGGCCGAGTCTCCAACACTCCTATTAATAAGTTTTCTAACCTCTGCTCAGCAGTCCGACTCATCACCTGTCACATGAAGAAATAATGAAAACAAAGGAAGGAAATGCAGCCTAGAAGGACGAGAACGTTCTGGTAACGTCACTGAGCTATAAGGAACAGAGATGGACGCCTACAGTTAAAAACACCAACCACAGAGACAGGCGGATGCAAATAGATGTGAGGGAAACAGACAAAAGAACTGGAAGCAGGACGTGGCCAAGCTGAGGTCCACCTGCGTTCTCCTACTGGGTCCTATGGGAAGACCTCCCTCACTCCTTATATAGACAAATCTGTCTGTCTCTTTCAGAACCGCTGTTGTCCCGTGGGCTGTGACGGGGTTATTTTCAGACAGGCTGCAGACCCTGAGCTAGCTGCTGTCCAAAGCTACTGAAAAACAAAGAGGAATTACTAGCATCACAACTGATGGCTAGTTATCTCTGAGGGTCTTTTTGAACATCATGTCTGCAACGTGGGAAAAAGCTCTAAGGGCTTTTTCAAAAACTCTACATCTTAAACTTCTGCGTAACTCATACGTGCCACGGATATAAATGTCTAATATTAAGGCTAATATTCATTAAACTATTAAAGTGGCCGTACCATGGAATATCTTTTACTGATTTTGAGTGTGATACTGAAACATGTAGAAGTACTTAAATGTCACAATGCAAATCTTCCTTCAAAACCATTTACAGTAAAATATCAAAACGAGACTTACAGCTGCCCACAAATCTCTATAGCATTAAACACACTTCAACATCTACTCACTATTCTCTTTGCCAGCATATCATTCTTAGATTAGCCGATCACATATCACTTATTTAAACAAATATAACATATACAGGAACAATAACAACAGCCTGTGAGAGATTAAAAACTAAATTGTAAAACAATGCTAATAAAAATAGAGAGAAAAAGCTAATTTCTACAAAGGTGGCCTTTGTGAAACCCTAACTGTTTTTATCCACAGCATTAAACACACAGCCCTGCTCCACAATAATACCAACTGTGAGAATATGAAGTACATAATTGTTGACTTTTCACAATCAAGACTGCTTATTAAAGCACAATATGCCAGGGTGGAGCCAAGGTGCCAATGTGCCGACTCAGCAGCTACAGAGAGAGAACAGAAGTGCTGATTAGTGGGAAAGCCATATGTTACATTGACAGGTACCATCACAACAGAGCGCCAGACACCCCTGCGCGAGGCCACGCTCTCCCTACAGGTGCCACCCTGTGCGCTGGCACCTTTCAGGAAGCAGTAAAGACGAGCCGAGGACGTTGACAGCACAGGAAGGACGGCGTTACCTGAAAATGAGCGATGAAGAATGAGCAAAATGGAACAGAGCACCAACAAACCACAACAGTGAGGAGACAACAAACATGGCAGTTGTGTTAAACCAAACCAGTGGAACAGAGATACAGACACAAACACACCATCACCAGCCACCAGGCTAACAAGTTTCTCAAACGTTTCTCTAATGTTTCCATGAGCTTTAAAAATTCTGGGAATGTTCAAAACGTCATTTATTTAGAAAACATATTAGCTATACATATAGCTAAACTTTTTCATTTTAAAAACAACAATAATTTTTATATGTGAAATATAATATTAGAAAACATGTTCTACTAACATTACTACAAGATCGGTTTTAAGCTTAGAAAACGTTAGCTTATGTTCTGAGAATGTTCCTGTTAGCTGAGCACGTTTCACCAAGAGGACATCTTACCTCCTCTGCCTCTCCCAGGGTGACAGAATCATTAATGAGATTTTCACATACAAATACTCCTGTGGCTGAGGCAAACAGGCACACCGACAAAAGCACAGCTAAACTTAGAACTTTTTCCATGCGGCGGCAAAGTCACAAAACGAGAGGACGCAGCTACCAGCAGCGCCGTCCAGCGCTCGTCTTTCTGCCCCAAATATAGACATTAACAATAATAAAACAATAACAGAGTTAGCAGCAGTTTTTTATATTCAAAACAAAGAAGAATTACAGCCACCATCAGTGTGCAACATCCACCAGCCCAGCTAACATGCTCAAAACGTTGGCTAAGTAAAAACCTTTATACAGTATATTATATAAATATACATATACAGAAAAACATTATATAAAAAACACTATTCTTAAACTGCTAGTGGAACGTTTTAAAAACTGTACAGAATTTAAAAAAAGTTTAAATAACGTTCTTTTCAAAAATGTACTAAAAAAACTACAAAAAAACCTTTTAGCATTTTTGTTACGTTAGAAAAATGTTGGGGTAGATGCCAAAGCAGTGTTAGCGCTGCAGAACCCACCACAGAGCAGTTATTAGTGAAGAGGTGAATGCTGACATCAGATGACTCAGATCTGTCCAGGACACCAGCATTAGACCTTATTATTCTTTTCAAGAAACACCCTTGAGTTTGAGAGACTTAGGACCTGCTACCTAATTACAGTATAGTGCCCTATTACAGTCTAGTGTCCCCATCATTACACTGAGGCATTCGGACCCACACACAGCACCGAGTGACAAGCCCTTGCTGGTCTTACCAACATCTTGTCCAGCTGCAATGTCTCCTGCGAGGTCTCCCATCCAGGCACTGATCAGGCTGAAACCGTAAAAGGCTGTAAAACTGCTCACTGATAACTGCCACAATTAAAAGAGGGTTATAAAGAGCAGGTAAACAGAGAGCTGAGGGCAGAACAGTCGTCAGCAGGTGCTACAATCGCTAATAAAGTAGGAAAAGTTCATTCTTCAGCAATGTCCTTTGCTTCCTCCCGACCTGAGGCTCTTCTGACAGCGTTTATTAGCCTCAAAAGAAAAATGATGAGAAGGGCAAAAGGGTCGACCAAAGGAAGGAGTTTCTCAAATACCTCATTTCACTCAACTCCTCAGCCTGACCAGGATTTATCTACCAGGACCAAACACCAAATGAACCAATAAGTGAACTTGAGGGTGGGGGGGTCCGCAGGAGGGCACAGAGAGAGGAGAGAGAGACGGAGTAAGAAAAGATTAGTCAGGGATTGAGAAGCGTGCATAATTCATACGCCCATTACTTAAGATGATTTTGCACATCTTAAGAGGGAGATCAGAGCCATAATCTAAAATAGGTCCTGATGGAGACCTTACGAGGCAAGTATCAGGCGCTCTGGAGACCTCCAGCTCAGGTCTGTTCTGTAAAGCACGTCCCATCCTAATGACATTTGGTTTGTACCCACAGCCCCCCCACCCGCCGCTGCCTCCCCCAACCCCACACCGGCACGATGCTTCCTCCCCAAAGGGCGATTGTTAAGTCCTCCGCGTCAAAGCGGCAGTAACAGAGCAGGCGATTTTCCTAAAATAATAATTAACTGGGCAATTTAGTGGAGAGGAAAAAACTCCCAGCCCCCCACGCTCAATTATTCCTGGTCTCTTTGCACTTTTCCCCCATTCAGTCCCAGAATAGCACAGCATCCATATTTCAGGGTGGCAAAGCAGTGGAAATGATTTCGTCAAGAGTCCATCCGGTCTATTTTTTCACCCCCTACGACAAACCCATGAAGATCTTGGCAGCTGGCTTCCAAACGCGGCGTCTTCATCGCGAGACGCGTTCAACAGCTTTGAGGGCTTTGATTAGATTTGTGCTGATATTGTTTCTATGACACACGATTCTTACTCAGCCCATGGGCTTATATTATACATTCCGTGCGTATCGTTTTTGAACAAATATAATGATGCCTTTCATCTATCCGAATCAACATTTCCTGCTGTAGGTAATGGATAAACCCATAAGAATTCTCAAGTTGACTTTCCTGCCCCTGGAAATGATCTATCTAAGAGACACATGATATGTTGTTACCCTTGGCAATCATATCATAAACATGAGGGTGAACAACACCCTCCCTGGCACAAGGAATTCTCCACACTGTTTCCTGATAGAGACACTAACAGCCCAAAATAACCCAGTTTCCCCGTTCCCGCAGTCATCATTATTGGAGCCACTGCAGAGCGGAGAACGTACACCATTATACACTGACAGCTTTTACGCTCGGTAAAGAAGAAGCAACAAACACAACAAAAACCAATATGTCCTGTCTGCTCCACACAGATGTCAAAAACAGAATGAACAGATCCCATCTGTATGAAGAGTATGCATGAAAATGTATGTATTATGAACCTTATCTTCAATTACAAAATGTCACTCCAGTTTTGCTTCTACACAACATCAAAATTCTAGATTTTTGGTCAGAACCGTCCAAGCAAACTCTTGCAGGTATCTAACTAGCGATGGACGACCATAAACATATCTATCAATCTGCTACCTGTGGGCATCAACTGGATGAACATTGTGGTCGCTCCTCAGAAAGAAGTTGTTCCTGGCCTGGAAGAGACAACTAAGTAAGAAGGTTGCTCTGATTCGATTCCTTGCTAATTAGCAATGCTCGCTGCTCACTACATGGTAATGAAATCCAGGGGATTCATTGACTGGATGCACTGTGTTTAAGGTCTGCAAATTACCTTGGGCTCCAGTTACCCTCAGCTGGCACTGAGCTTGCTGAAGCTCAAGGCTCAGTCCAGCAGAAAGAGACACATGCAGCCCAGCACAGCAGAAACTCTTGGCGTTGCATTCTCGCAATCTGGGTCAAACACATAGATCACAATGCGAGAGTGTTATTTTTTCACCAAGTAAAATATATGACATGCTGTGTTGTTCGATGGTTAACCATGTGTTTATTTGTCATGTTCATTGTTTGTCTCAGTTTTTCCCAGCTAATTAATCTGAGGGGACTACGTTTGTGCATGCACTGTGATAAAGAAACGTAATCTCCGCAGAGGTTTGTGCTGTTTACAACCGTATAAGCTGGGTGACCGATGAGGGGTGGCAACCCAGCTACCAGGGAACGTTCTAGAAAAGTTATCAAAAATAATTTTGCAATAACATTAGTACAAACATCTCTATATTATCTATATATTATAAGTTGTTAGAGGAATGTTTTAAAAACATAACAGAATGAAAAATTATTAAATACCAAGCTAACACAATGTCCAAAAACAGGACGTTTTAAACATTTCTAGAACAAACAAAATAACACTCTTGTTAGGGAACATTGTGACGTTAATCATTAATGAAATGTTCTTAGCTGGGAACAAACTTCAACAAGGAACAAGACGATTCCTAGATCTGGTTTGGAGATCTAAGCTGAGAGGAACCAAAAACTTCAAAGCCAAAGAGCAGAAAGATCACAGGTGTTACAGGAAACTTGACCCAGCACCCATCTCGTCCTGCTGACACATCCCAGAACCCACCTGGAGATACGGCCTGGGCCAACCAGAGCCACAACAGCCGCAGAGGGCCTTTAATCTTCCCTCAGCGTTACAGCGTTCCTGATACAGAGAACAGCCTTGCCTCTGGCTCCTTTGAAGCACACAGCTCCATTAGCTTTCATGGCTAACCCAAAAGCCCCATACGAGGTCTTCCTTTTTGAACAGACACCACATGGCACGAGAAGAGAACAAGACAGAAATAAATAAATAAAGGAGCGTTGAACGAGGAGGTTGTCTCTCCTGTCTGAGAGCTGCTCTATCTCAGGAACTTCAAGAGCGTGATTTGGGCTTTGATGCGGAGCGTTGTGACGGCTGACAGAGCTGAAAACACAGCATTGCTTACTAAAACAACGGCAAAAACAAACGCGAGCTGTCTCTGAAGCATCTGACGCGCCGCACCTGTGGATGGTTCTTCTGTTGCAACAGCTACTGCAGCGAGATGAGAACTTCCTCAGCATTACTGCCAGGACAGCCCTGCTGGAAGCTGTTCGCTGCGTTTAACATCACCTTCACAATTACCATCACCGGGAGAAGATAGCGGGAGACTAACCTAAGGGAAGCTTGGTTTTCAGACAGCAAAACTCGGTCGTGACAACGTGACGGTTATAATACGACCGCTTGAATCACATGACTCTGACAGAACGCAGTTTACATACCACAAAATCAAAATAACAAAAACAGATTTATTAATTTCCCTAAAACATATTCCTGGTCTTATTTTGTGGACGGTACATCAGCATGTTCCAAACAAGATGAGAAAGAAAATATGGTTTCTGTACTCTTTAATCAAAACATAAGAAGATTCACACCTTTGAAACGTTGGTTTTCTGCTTGTTGTCACCAAGCCCTCTTTCTGTCTACCCTACATATTCCAGTCCTGTCCTACATTTCTTTCCTCTCTGAATTTTGTTTCGCTCTGAAATACGCCACCTTATGCAAGTACAGCTGAACATCTGAAGATTATGAACATTTGCAAGATTCTAAACATCTAATCATTTGTTGATCTGATCTGAACTTTTCCACCCATGTTCAGAATAATCGTAATATTTTTTTTCTCCTGATGTGTTTGTTCAGCTGAACTCACT
>JBAJNP010014081.1:0-11359 GCA_036877545.1 Yasuhikotakia modesta | reverse complement strand
TGAACACCAGAATAAACATTTAATTAAACATTCAGGGACACACACTCTGTGTAATTAAACTGTATTAGGTTAATTACCTCTCATTCGACAGCCTAATTAAATAGTCAGACCTTCAGGTATGGGTTACACAATTACGTGTACTATTACAATTACGCCTGGTATGCAGATAGGAGTTGCAAAGACTGTGATACCCTGAAACTGACCTCAGGGCAAAATTTTCCACCTTCTCTCTCTCAAATAGGCCTCAAAGATCATTCAGAACGTTCGATTTTGAAATTCTGCCATCTTTTCCACAGAGCTGCCCACCATCTGATTGTTAAGGTTAACTTGCATTGACCACTACACTTAAGCCCCCCATGTGGCACGTTTGTCAGCATGACCTCCATTTTGCAAGGTTTGAATTCATTTTCTCTCATGACTGATCTGATCTGGTGAGATATGAATAGGATTGATGATATAGGGCACAAGGAACAAGTTGGCTTGGTTTGTAGCGGCCCATGAAGCATATAGAATTAGATCCAAGATGTCCGTGTGACCACTGGAGCCTCGTCACAGGTTTGATTGTTAAAGCTATATTGTTAAATATTTCAGTGTAAATATATCCACTGCCTATTTTGACATTTGTCTTTATATTTGGCAGGTGCTTTATTAAAAATACAGTGTTTTCAAGACAAACATTTTGTGACTATGTGTGTTCACTGGGAATCAAACGCAAACCTTGGTTTTGCTATTCTTTGCCAGTTGTACTACAGAAAGCTGTTTAATGGACAGGGACTGTATGTATTGTCAGCCACTGCTCAGTTTGGTTTGATTAGCCCAACATCTGGATCCACCAATGGCAGGAATTTGGGGCGGGGCTACTGAATCGTATAAATAGTAGAACTTGAGGACTGGATAGGTGTTCTTTTCAAAAGATTGGCACGATTTGTTCTTTTCGCAATTCACTTTGGTGTTGGCACAGAAATTACCCGCTTTATCTGTAACTGTTTATCTGTAACCATGTGAAGTCCAGTGAACTGACGAACTAAACAATAGTTCAATCTGAATAATTTATTCACATATCTGATTACTCGTGCCAAATACAGATGGCAATTATAGGCCAGTATGTAGTATGACTATTATTGCAAGTGTTCACCAATGGCCAATATCCATATAGGAACCTAATGGCTCCATACAAACAGTGCTGAGCTGCAGCTTACATAAGTAATCTCTACCCTCATTCCCTGTTAGATTTAGTCAAAATGAGTTTGACAGAAAACAATTATATCTCTATAACTTGAGGACTTCACTCAGCTGAATTAGATAAGAGGATTAGATGACATTATTTTCTCTCATTCATTTTCTGCCTAAAAGCTTTTGTCAGCCACAATTACAGCACAAATAATACTGACCTTTTACCAGAGACCATGAAAGAGAAAATTGGCTGAAAGAGAAAAAACAGCACCAGCAAACACCACAGGCATGGAGGGATGTCAGGAAGCGGCCTTGAGATATGATACCGATCTGCTGGCAGAGCGTAAATAACAAACTCCCGCTCTTTGGAAACTAGATCACCCACGATTTGTTAGCCAGCCTGACCCAGCCAAGGCTGGGTTGAGCAGACAGGTGACTTTTAATGAGAGAAACTGGATCCTGTTGATTTCTGTTTACAGTCAAATAGATGTTGAATTTTTTATGGTCTGAGGTTTGATGAATGGGGGAATTTTCGAACCGTGGCAGAGACTGTGCGCGTAAATAAAATGACACAAGTGCAAATTCTTTAGATAACATAGAGACCCAGGGGAACCCCAGGCAAACATGGGTTTATAGTTGTTTGTCACTGTAAATGTGCAAGAACAGCAAACTTATTAACATTAACTCTCTCATTAAGTTCAAACCCTTAAATGGATGTTTAAAATGCTGAACAAGCTGTATTCTGCTTAAACACCATTAAACAAAACTTTTAAATTTTCTTTAAACAACTTTAAATTCAACTGAACAACTTTTTCATCAGTAGTTTCATTTGCTTTTGAAAAGTTTTCTTTTAAAAAGTTTTCACCAACGTTTCAGATTAAGGACAAATATATAGTTTAGGATATGTTTATATTGATCAACCACCAGTCTGAACCCTGTACAAAGTATGTAGCAGTATGATTTATTTTCTAGTTAAGTTTCTTAACTGTACATTTCAGGTCAAAAGTTATTTATTGACTGGTCTCATGTCAAAGAGCCAGACAACACTTGGCCCTTCTGCAGGGACAGCGGTTTTGATCATTAGCTTTATTTAATGTGGTCTAAAGCAATACAGAGTGTGTTTTTCTTGTAGACTCATTCTGTATTTTATAATGATGTCTGGAGAAAGTGAATATATAACTTAAATTCATATTTGGGTAGGAGTGAACATTCTTTTATATTTAGCTTTCAGCCCTGCTTAAGTTTCAGAAATAAGATTTTTGAATTATTTCAGAGATATCTGAAATAATAATACATTTTAAAGACTAATTTGGGGGCCTGTGTTTTATAATTTAAAGGATAATCTTAATTCTAGATTACAGTAAGAAATTGTTTGCTATTAACACAATAATAACTACAATAACAAAGTGATTCATCTGCATGATCCATTGAGTTTATACATCAGAGATTGGATAAAACAATTACACAAAGGCAACATAGAGCTAGGAAGATAAAATTCAACCAGTAATGTGTGTGTGTCTGGTTTCACCTATCAAGTTTAGCTTATGCTTATTTTAAAGTGAGTTTATCAGTGTTGCTAAATATATACTTATTTAGCTATATACCATTGCCTTTTTTCCCTGTTGATTTCTTGCTGACTGCCCCACAATGTCTCCATTGGCTGCTTCATTAATGTGTTCCCTTAGCTTTACGCTTCAGAAATCCATTAATCATTCAGTTGAAAAGTACATCATTCAGGTCTCCCACTTAATTTATAATACCAGCTGACAGAAGACTGAGGTATTTCCTTGTAACTCAGCCATTTCCTTTTATAACCTGTGAGTCCTCCAATCAAATTACAGATATATTTTACATGTACATTTATGTATTTGGCAGACACTTTTATCTGAGGTTACTTACAGTGCATTCCGGATACACATTTTATTGCTAATGCAATGCTTTACCAGTTGTTCCTGAGCTACAGGAACACACACATTTTAGATACTGTCATTTTGTAACTTGTATTTATTTGTCTTGGTTTCCAGTAAAAAATGTTTCAAATGAACTGAAACTTATTTTTCAGCAGCTTTATTGTGGACAAGATTTTTAGGTTTGTGTCTATACAGAAATTGACTTACAAAATTAACCTGTGTTGGGAAATATTCACTACAGGAAAAAGTCTGACAGTTTTTATTTGTTAAATTACATTTATTAAGACCGTTACATTTATACAGTTCTACTTTTTCCAAGTAAATATTTTCTCCTTTTATAGAAGTTTAGATATTTTTAATGGTAAAAAATTATCTTGTTGAGAGAATTGTTTATTTTTATAATAAAGCTGCCTGTACAGGTTCCATGCAGCATTAACCCCATTATAGCCCACCTCTTGTATGGATACACACATAGCAGTCCAATTCAGAGCTGCTTCTATTTTTAGCAAGGGGTCCTGCATCGATTGGCCGCTTATTATTATAATTTAACTGAGCTGTTCCTGCTGCCTCTCCTTCCTGTACACGTTCACTTAAATTATAGCCGTCCACCTCCCCCCTCCAACAGCCCCCCTCGCTCTGTTCTCAGATCTCTGATAACTTAATTCCATGCACACACAAACACACACAATAACACACACAGAGTAAATAAACAGAGAAACTCGCTGGCTACAATTGTTTTGCGGAACCTCACAAGCTAGCGGCACATTGTTTAATCTGATTTAACGGTATCCGTATGAAACCTAACTGTTAGTTATGCATTTGTTATGTTGTTTTTTGTTTCATAGAAACAGGGGCCTTTGTATATATTTAGAGAGGCAGCAGGAGGGCAAGACAGCTTTACAACAAATGGGAGAGAAAATATTGGATCCTCTTAAGAAACTGGGACCAGTATGGACAACTACCTGTTGTATAGGATTGCGTTTTAATTATATTGTAAGATCCCACCATAAACACCTACCCACAAGCACAGAAGCATGGCATGTGTGAACGCATGCATTAGTGCATGCATTGGGGTTGCATGCACTTTAGCTCGTACTATAACTACAAACACATTTACATGTATAGCTTTTAGTGTTTTTTGCTGCTTTTTGTACAAATCAATCAGATATATTGATAGCATCACACAATTCTAGCTCTGAGGCATAACCCTTTGCTGTGCCAAAATGTTACTTGTGCATGATGCTAGGATTGGTGTTTCTATGGCAACTGCCTACACACACATGCCCACATGATACTGAGTATTAAACATGCATTACATTCCCAAAATGTTTTGTAGTCTTGGTAACACAGAGTGCCGTGACACAACGTTGGCATAAAGTTTATAATTAAGGATGGAGAAACTTGGTATCTTTTAATCATCGCTCACAAGGGCTCATGATACCAACAAACACTCACCCGTTTCATTTCCACAGTGGTAATAAGGACTAAATAAATACCACTAAATATACATTAAGCTATATAGTGTTTCTTGACGTCTCTGTTGCAACAAGTTGCATATTGGATAAAATGAACATAATGAAGGAGAGCTTGTGGTTTTCATGTGGCCAATTAAAAATGTTACATACCTGTTGGTTACAGTATGGTTACAGTACAGTTTACAGTAACTATGTGAAGACACTTGAACCACTCTAGTGCCATTCTGAGGTAAACTCTCACACTGGAGAGAGACAGAAAATTAATTACAGTGCACTGGTTGTAGGCAGATGACCAGCCACAAGTATATTTGTATTGAACCGCAGTGGCAGTATATAAAAACGAGTTATGATGATGTGTCAGTGGCTTTGTCACAATTTCATCTATATTTTCCACCTTGTCCTTCACCTCCATATTATGGCTGATTGTGTATTTCGAACAACACACAAGAGTCACACAAATCAGTGCAGAATTATTGATCATCCATCATTTGAGAGATGAACATTTATCTCTCTCACACCCACAGATGTTTTTCCTCTGTATTACTGAGGACACCTTACAGACTTGCATTATTTTCATACTAATACTTATTTAACTTATTTAATACAAATAGTTCTTTTTGCACTAATCTAACCCTCTCACATATCCATTGACATCATTAGATTAAAAGTATAAGTGATTTAGCAAATTTATAAGCATTTATTACCTGAAATGATCTTACAAGTTTTACTATATTTATATATGTGTGTAAAGGACATTTTCATTACATACACACACTGCCCTGACCTAACTGGAGCAAAGCCTTAGTCACTTAAAGTTACAAATGTAAAGAGACAAAACATTTTGTTAATAGATATTTATTCAGCATATTCTATTATTACATGACACACTGAGGTTCACACACACACACACACCAGTTAGCAAAACACACACAGCGAACGACATCAGCTGTATTTTTTAATTTGCTGTATTGTACTAGTCAATCATCTCGAATGAAAATTTCACCCCTAATTTCCTTTAAAGGTTCATTTGTGGATGCGCTCCAGTGAGGCACAACATAATGTCTATTGAAATCAAACCAAGGCCCCTTGCTACGCAAAGAGTGTATTTATATCATACACCATTTGTTCTTTAACAATTGTGTGTCCTTTAATCCTGCGACACCTCATGCGTTCGGATGTATGATTTCCAAACTATTACTTCCTTTCATCTTTTTCATTTGGCTGTGTTGGGAGAACAAGGCAGATGCCATTTTAGGGACTTCATTACAGTTATATAGTGAACTTTAATAGCACAGACCCAGGCAGGTCATTCCACGCGGACTGAAACGAAATACAGCTGCTTCATCTTTAATAATTGCTGCGACTACATATCCTCATACAGGGTTATACATTTTAAATCACGCTGTACACACGGTCCCCCAAGGCAAATGTAATACAAATATACCCAGTGCCACCTTAGCATGGAAAAGTGTTAGGAAATTACTGTGGATATTTTTTACCCTGTAAAATATTTGCTAGCAATGCACTACAAATATGGCCGGGTGCCAAGTCGTGTATAAAGTATTGACTACTTCCAGTCGTACATTCAATGCATTTACAAGAGATTGTTGACATTGGCTCTAGCGCAGCTGGGAATGTGGGCCAAAATGTGTTTGAAATCTTTACGCTTGCAAGTGACACATTGTAGGTGGTTATCAACACTAAATTTGATTTTCTTAATTTATTGTTTTTATTCTGTCTTGCATTTAAATAGCATTGATTGATTTAGGAGCATAAAAGCATCTGGAGGTTTCCAAATTTCCTTGATTACCTGGATGGGTGTTCCTGGGAATCGCAGCATTCCCGGGACAATGCTATACAGGAACCATTGAGTGCAGATCTGCATGAACATGGAACATTAACTTTAGACTAGGTGTTAATTGTAGCCTTCTTTATACCATTGCATGTGAAATGTCATGCATTTCACAGGTTAAAGTGAAAATTGATTCTGTAATTATTTTCTTTTGTCATATGCTTATAAATGTATGGCACATACACTTGGAAATATGATAATGGAGTGTCATTATCATTTGGCATAAACTGATTTCTTACTTTTGTAGGCTTATGCTGGTTCACTAAACTCTTGAGGGAGAGAGAAAGAGAGACCTTACTGAAGTTGATCTGCTGGTGCCCTTGCTGATGTACAGACCAATCCAATTAGGTTTCACCTCTAGGCTGTGATGCAGCTCATGCTTCAGCCGATCCATCGATACACAACACACACACGCACAGGCGCGCACATACATACACAGGCGCGCACAGTGTCACTCTGCAGTGCGCTCTACACACAGTGCGCGCACCCTCCGGTTTTACGCGTCCGACATCTGCAGACATTCAGTTTCACCATATCAAGCCATCGATGGAGGTGGCGCTCCTAACGAAAGCGCTTTCACTTACACAAATATCCCGGTGTGCTGTGAGATGCTCTCGTCTTTTTTCACGTTTAACAAAATGTGGAACACATGTCCAGTGATCTTTGAAGCCTCCGTAGCGAGCTGGAAATCTTAAACGCCGGGCGAAAAGACACCCGCAGCCGTCTTTTCTCTTGTTTGCGCACAGAGCGGTTTGTATATGCAAAAGGTGGTTGGCCTCAGTAAGGTAAGAAATATAGTTTGTTGCATTGGCAAAACGTGTCAAAACATTGTTATGGCAAGTCGTGATAACTGGACGTCACTTGTTTGTGGGAACATCTTTTGTTTTGGTCATTCGTTGTTTCAGATTACAGTTTGAGGATACGATTATAAAGTTAAAGATATAAAGTTAAACGAGTGGCATTGCAATGAACAGTTTTGACAGACGGGACTCGTGCGTTTGACGGCTGTAAATAAGTGAAATGCGACGGTAGAGGTTAGAAGTTTTAAAACGTGGATGTTTTGGTCAATATCAGTACATTGGTATATTACGTTTTAAAGGGCACAAAACAACAGAATTACGTTTAAAATATTGGACAGACTGTTTTGTTGTTCTGATGTGTGACTAAAACTGTTGCGTCTTTGCTTCTGTAAATGCACGCACTGTACTGCCGCTAAAATACATGAGATTATAGATATAGATTTATACTATAGAATTGGATTAATGCAATGAAATATATGCGTTTTCAAGTTTCAGGTTATGCGTCAAAGTGCAATGTGCTTGATAAGTACACATAGATGCAATAAAGCTGTCGTTTAACTTTTACAGAGAAATGTAAAAGAAATGAGAGTTGTATGTGCTTAATATCCATCATATCGGCTTACATCAGACTCCTAAACATAACCTTGAAATCATAGGAGGCCCATGATGAATATTGAATGTGGCAACGGGATAATGCTTGTGTTAATGACTAATTCTTATTGGTTTAAACGAGATGTGACATTACTCCAGTAGATTAAGGTACTGTTGTCAGGTATCCAAACGCTTAAGTATGTTCCAGATATAATTTTGTTGTCCCCCCGGGGTGCTAACATGTAAATCCAATCTAATGCTAGCATGCCCATTGTGTTTCAGAAGTACTTGGCTAAATATTTACAAACTGATGAATTCCTAATGAATCTCAGAGGAGGGATGTAACAAGAGTAAATCTGACCATGCATATAGTAGGCACACAGACTATGCAAGGTGGAAACAACAGGTGTCATGTTTTATAGAGAAGTCATGTTTTTACACTATGAAAGCTTTTGCATTACATGGGTAGATATTCCAGTTTTTGTCATCATCTTTTTCTGCAGCCATGGAGGGACTCGTCTAAAGAGGACCCAACATAATCATATAAAAGGCTCCATTCTGGTCTGGTTTTCCTTGTACCTCACCGTGGTAAGTGCCGCCCATCTCCTTGTGCACAATGGCAGAGAAGGTCGGTCTGGAAGTCCCCAAACCTGCGGGTAGATCCTCTGCATCGCTTCCCCCAGAGCCTATTGAAATCATCCGAACCAAGGCCAGGTCCAGAAGGGTCCGTCTTAATGTCGGAGGCCTCAACCATGAGGTCCTATGGAGAACCTTGGATAGGCTCCCCAGAACCAGATTAGGCAAGCTCAGAGACTGTAACACACACGAGTCGCTGATGGAGGTGTGCGACGACTACTGTCTGAACGAGAACGAGTACTTCTTTGACAGACACCCCGGCGCGTTCACGTCAATCTTGAATTTTTACAGAACTGGAAAACTGCACATGATGGAGGAAATGTGTGCTCTGTCGTTCGGGCAGGAGCTTGATTACTGGGGCATAGATGAGATCTACCTGGAGTCGTGCTGTCAGGCCCGGTACCACCAGAAGAAAGAGCAGATGAACGAGGAGCTGAGGAGAGAAGCTGAGACTTTAAGAGAGAGAGAAGGAGAGGGGGAATTTGATAACACCTGCTGCCCAGAAAAGAGAAGGAAACTTTGGGACCTCTTGGAGAAACCCAGTTCCTCTGTTGCTGCTAAGGTAAGATTGTGTTGTGGTGCACAATGTGACAGTCTGAGCCTCCAGAGGCATTTGGTAGGAAAGGAAACACACATATACGTTTTGTACCTAAATCAGGGGTTTCCAACCAGGGATCCATTGACGGTCTCTGAAGGTCCTGCAGGGGGTCTGTGGATCGTTATATAAAGCAGGAGTTTCTTAAAAATATATCTGTATGTTTCAACAATTATTTGTAAATGTGTTACGTTAAGGATCTGTTACTGTAAACAATAGAAGGCAACAGTAAACTTAGTGGAAGTTACTGTATGTTACAGAGAAACACGCTTTAAATATTGGGGATCTGTGGATTGAGTTTTTGTGGGAGGTTCCTGAGGCCCTTAAGCCACTGATGGAAAGATAATGTGCAGTTAATCTTTCTCTGTGTTGTTGTCTCAGTGTGACAAACATTACTTCTCTGAGGGAAACAGGGACATTTATAATTGAATACATTTATGTGTACATAAAAATGCTGTTGAAATCCTTGTTTTTTTTAAATGGTGACAATAATTTCAGTAGCAGGGAGGCAAAGGAATGGAAAGTGTTTGAAACAAGAAGCGTTTGGATGTTGAAATGTATATCTGGCAATATGTTGGATGCTGAGGAAGTTCTTAAGAAGCTGCAGAACTGTTTCAGTTGGCGGTGGAAGGTCTTGTTTGGCCGATACGGATCACAGGCAGCTGGCATTGGTCGGCAGATCTGTTGAGAGCAATGTGTGAACGAGCAGCCCTGCTCATTGAGTCATAGCGAGATTGTATGCCACAGAAACTTGAAGATTTCTAACACCATGTCTTTGATTTCCATAGTTACTTTCCATAATATTTGCTTGAAAAATTTGAGCTTTTTTATTCAGATATCTTCGTTCTTTTCTGAAATGGTTTCATCTCGCACACAGTTTACACATCTATTCTATTACATGCTTTTGACCAGTCATGGCATTTCCTTAAAGTACAGGAAGGACCAGTGGTTTTGTGCCCCATGTAGCTTTAGTTCTGCATGCTGTAAGTCACCCATTGGCTGAGGCAGCTGAGCACTGATGAAATTCAATCAGTGCGATTCAGAAAAGTAAAATATTATATTTCACATCTGCAATACCGTATCATATAAACATCTTGTCTAAAAATGACAAAAGAGGAAAAATACAGTTGTTAATAAACATCTAATACTGTAATGCATATTACAGTAGCACCTGTTTGTTTTGTAAACGTCGCAAACGTCTATTTTAAAGCATCATCTATTTAGCTGGACATGTCTTCCACCTATATTAGGTCATGGAATATTTATATTAGGTCATAATCATGTCTCCGCCCACTTCATTTATGATACAGGCTTGTGGTGAACAAAGCAGGAAGACTGTGGAAATACAAAAGGCTTTCTTGTTTCCTGCATGGGTGTGGATTATGAGAGCTGAGCTGCTCTGTGTGGTCTGTGAACACTGTGGTAATGCCTTGATTTACCTCACAGGCAACTGAAGGGAGAGTCATTTGTGTTTGTCAGGCTCTGTTAAGGCTTTGTAAATAGAATGCAATGGCACAAAGAGAGGCAATAACATTCTCAGATGGTTTGTTTGTACTGCATGTGCATCCGAATGCATTGTACGATTGGCTGATTTTAATCTGCGTTGCTCTTTAGTACTTCAAGCAGTCTGAACAAGGGAAGCCTCTTTATATTCACAGGAAATCCCTCAAATTAAAATACATGCACTGTGCTGAGCCAGCGATTTAAAGGCACAGTTGCCCATAAATGAAACCCTGTCATTATTTACTTGCTCTCGCACATTTCCATCTGTAAAACATTAAATGAATTGTATCCACTTTTTAACATATAATGACGTGAATACAAAAGCACAACGAAAGATTCATGGTTCATAAAATTTGTGCATCCTATTTCACAACTTCAAAAATCATACATAGAGATTTGTGTTAGTTTGGAGTTTGACAGCTGAGGGCCTTATTTACAGTAAATGGAACATATTCATGAACAAAAGAGTGGAGATGGGTCAACATTTTTTAGAAAAGGGAGACTAGAAATGCAAACCTCATAAGGAAATTGTTTGGTCTTTCTCTGATCAGTAAAGATGCATTACATCAAATCGCTGTGATGCAGTTCCCAGCATGCATGCAGAGATCTCATTACATCCCCTCAGAGGAATCTCAACTAATGTGTCCAAACATTACAGCATCGGCCATTCATTCTGCACACTTCCTTTGCAGGAGACACGGGTTAAAAATGGAAAGGGGATTAAATGATTGGCACATTGTTTTGGGGTTTCAGCAAAGGTAGAATTGCAGAGTGCCCTACAGCTTGTATTTTGAGAATGCAAATGACTGTGGACTGCTAGTGTG
>JBAJNP010014080.1:0-11359 GCA_036877545.1 Yasuhikotakia modesta | reverse complement strand
ACCGCATACGACCACACAGCTAAAGACCTGATCCTTACAGAGGAAGAGTAATCAACCGCATACGACCACACAGCTAAAGACCTGATCCTTACAGAGGAAGAGTGATCAACCACATACAAACATAACAAACGGATCTTTATTGTGTATCTGTCCCCTATAAACTTTCACATACTTTATTTTTGTTTATAATATCACTGTTTAATACCTATAAGCTGAAGTCTTTAATTGAAAGGTAATTTTAATAAAAACCTAATAAATAATACATTTAATTGAAAACCTAAATTTGCTGAGTCCCCCAAAGAATCAATAAAATGTACATAACAGATAGTAGACAGAACAGCTCTTGATTATTAAGTACTTTGAACTGTCACCTCACATTAAGAGCACCATTTTGTAATGCAGCTGTAATTTGATGCTTAATTTAAACAGTGACTGGAATAGAATTGCTTGTTCCTTCTCACTGCAGCAGTCATTTGTGTGTGATGATGTCATGTAATGCAGTGTTTAACATATTGTCTCACTTTTTAATGATGTTGTTTGTTCTTAAACTGTAAATTGCAGTCTTTAAATTGTTTTAGTTTCACCTCTGTGAACTCTGTGAATTTCTTTCTCAAGGTTGTGGGTTTTTTTAATTAACCTTTCTTGAGGAAAGAATACTGAAAAGCATGCGTTATATTAAAGTCACATGTGCAGTGCTCAGCATGTGTTCTCAGTATATCTCTCTTGTACAACCACAGCAACAAGATGTTTGCATTACTTCCTGCCTACCATGAAAAGGAACAAATGCAGAGAAACACAAAAGTGAGTTCAGGATTTAAAGAAGAATTCAAGAAAATGTAAAAGTTTGATCTAGTGCTCGTAGTGCTTGAGTCTTTGAGTCATTTGTTCAACTTTTCCCTCAGGTCTGAGAGTTCTCAAGTTTCCTCTCTGTTTTTCCCTCTAACTTGCTTTTCCATTTTCCTTGTGGAACCTCCTTCCATTCTGCTCATGTTAGTTTAGCTGATGTATGATGTAATGACTCATTCCAACTCATAATCTATGTGCAGATTAAACCTGCAATTCAGCGCTATCCCCAATCCCAACATTCCTTTACAGACATGAAAAAATACTATTTCTTGGTTTCTTGAGGAAGCTATTACAGCGATATTTCAGAAGAGAATGCTAACACCATTGCAACATGTGGAGCTAGAGCATGAAAAACATGTGAAAACCACTGAAGAATGAACAATGATATATTTCTTTAGGAAGTCTATTATGTGTTATATGTGACTATGGAATTAACAACATGAGTTGTTTCTTTTGTCATTGTTTTTGCATAATTTTCTTGTACTCATGTTTCTTCAGCTCAGCTGGTAGAGCATTAGCAGTTCAAATGTCATGCATTTGTTTCCCAAGAAACACATAATTCTACATTGCATAACATGACTTGTACTGTAGGTTGCTTTGGATAATAGCGTCTGCCAAATAAATAAACGTAAATGTAAAAATGCTATACTAAAATGTTTTCTGCTGTAAAGCAAGTGTTCTATTTTTAAATACTGAATTCATTCCCTTGAAATGTTGTTTTTCTGCAATAAATGAGTCTTATATATTATGTATAAGACATCCAGAACTTCTAACAAATAGCTAGAGCAAAGTCAAAGTAAAATGAAATAAACCAAGTGTATTGTCATGATGTGATAATGTATAAAATGAAATAAAATATTACCTAAACCAATGAGGAAGCAACTAACATTATCTGGCTAAATTTTGTTTATGGCAATCATTTTTCTATTAAGACAAATATTTGATTATCATCAATCAAATAATATATTAAATTATTAGGTTCTACCAAACTAAATAACAACAATAAAGTCTAATCATTCAGTCCAATATAGTTAAATGTTGAGGAAAAGACAGTAAAAAACAGTAAACATGCCTACCTGCAATGCAGAGGCCAAATATAGTCAGCAGTACCAGAATATAAAGGCACACAATGGCAGATTTGATTGCAGTGAAGGTGTGCAACTGACCACAGCAATTATCTGCCCTTCTTCTGTGTTTTGCTGAACTTACTGTAAAAGACAAACACTCATCAACTGGGAAACAAACAGACTTTCAATAAAAAGCTATTGAGGGAAATCCAATTTGATGTCATTTTCATCAAAGTTTAGCTTTTTACACAGCACCACTAACCTTCTTTTAAAAACTATTGGATGCTATAAGTTAAAATATAAAAACACTTTTTAGAGAAAAGTTAATTTATTCATAAAGCACATAAATCAAGACAAATTGGACATCTGGGTTTGTCACTAAGTCACTTAGTTACTAAGATTGCATAAAAACAGAAAGATAAAGGTTTAGAACATACATACACAAACAAACAAACACAAAAACAGAACAAATCAGATAAAATAACCAATACCCTTAACAACATGATTTGTACTTTGAGCTACCTTGAAAATTGTCTCATTCCATCTAAAAGAATACCGGACCATGGATTAATTCCTCATGTGTATATTATTAAACTAGTAACTATGAATTTAATGCACTTAGTTATTTAGTTAACCAGAACAACACTATTTTTACTTCCCCCAGTAAAGCCTTGTTTCTGACAAGGTTTCCTGCTCTACTGCTTCACTTTTTGGATTTTTGATTCCTTGCCATAGCTGCACCCCAAACTGAACCCCATTTAGCCTACAATTATTTACTAGCACCTTACAGAATGTTTTGTTCCTCACCACAGTTAAATTCCGTTTACTTACTATGTGATTTGTGTGCATAATATTTTTGTAATGTTTTACTTTTTAAACATTAATTTGCATAGACATTTCTGTACTAAAATGATCTCTGTAAAGGTGCTTTAACAATGCTGCAAATATAATTGTACCAAAAACATCTGTCATAATTTTTCTATAATTTAAAAAAAGAATCAAAACTGCACAAACATTGTAACAGAAACCACTATCTTAATGCTGTCACCAATCCCCAAATAAAACATATTGGACTGGTTTTAAGTTAACTGTTTTCTTTCTGAAAATAATCAGAGATTACGGAATTAACCTCAAGCAGTCTAATGATTTCTGAGGAGATCAACAAGTGTAGTTTAATAACTAACTAAAAGTAACAGCACTGTTAACTTAATTATGCTATGAGCAGCGTGACCATAGTTTTGTCAATAAGTAGCAGTGCAGAGAGCACTCAAAGTTGTCCCTACACACAAAGCTATCAGTGATTTTTATGTATTGCATTTTATGCATTATATTTTTAAAGTACATTTAGAGTAAATAAGTGCAAAAGATTTGAACAAACAGGTATTTGATCTAATGGAAGGACAACCAAAACAAACCACTGAGAAAAACTCAAACAGTCCTGAGACAAGCAGAAGGAACACACAGGGCCACTTTAGACAGGAAAGCACATACAAACACAAGACAATTCAAAACACCACAACACACAAAACATAAGAGCACATGTCAATAATAATATAATCATCATAATCATCGAAAGCCATGAGCTTAAACCGAAACATGGAGTACACAGTGGAGCCACAGGGATGTGCTGGCACCTATCTTCTCCAAGATAAAGCACCACCACACATCACATGACACAGAGACTGAAACCATGAGACATAAAAAAACAGAGGATGCGTGAGTGTTCAGATCTCAAAACAAGGAACAGAAACCAGATGCCAACAGAAGGGTTATACTGCCACTTAAAACTAGAAACAAACTCTCTTCTGTGACCCTGACAAGAGACAAAATGAAAAGAAACAAACAGAAATGACATTTTTCCTGTAATTTATTTTGCTTCTGTGCTAAATAAATCGTTACTGAATATAAAGAAAACTAAATATGTAACATTATATAAATATAAAATATGAGTAAACATGAATGAATTTATGAACTGTGATTACCTAACTGGCATACAGTGTATAATTTAGAGATTACAGAACTGAGGATAAGTCAGGAATTTGTTGTGTACAATCACTACATTATTTACATGATTTGACATTCAAAATGGTAGAGGTTACACAAGTAAGTTTAGGCAGCTGTAGCTGTAAAACAACTAGTCTTTTTGAAACCTGATAAATAGATTTGGTAGATAGCGGTATTAGCAGTATCTGAACTGCTGCTAGATAAATATATTTGGTATTGATGTGGAAGATAACTAAAAATGAGTGTTGTTTACCTTCTTCACAGAGGTTGAGTTTTGACAGGCTCATCCCATCATATTGCACCTCATAGACTGAGCTGTTATCTCTGTCTTCATTGGTGCTAGTGGTCAGGTACATCGCCTTATTCTCCATTCACAACCAACTAGGAACATGGAAACAACTTCTAAAAATAAACTAGTTCACTAAGTGACATACATGCTGGAAATGCACAAAACATTGTGTATTTTGGGCTCATTTTAATGTGATTATCTGTTGTACATATCATCATTGTACATATAATCATTTTTGTTAATATGAAAATGGGAAAAGTAAAAACATGTGTCTTTGCCATGTTTTCTTAACAAAGCAAACATTTTGTAAACATTTGCTAGATGTCTGTTCTGTGTGTGTTTTGAAAACATACTGTATTTGCACATATTCCTGGCTGTTTAAGTTAGCGTTAAAATGTAATGGACCGATTACCACAACACCTTGTAGCTCATCAGCATCTGAGGGCATATGTACAGTACCAGCTGTTAGTCACTGCCTGTCTCGCACAGCATTTTCTTTATTTTAGGAGGTAGGATAACAGTTTGAGCAGCACTTCTAAAAAAGCTTATGCAAAAGACAAAAGTATGACAGATCCACTTTGTCTTAAATGGTTATTATAGGCACTGACTACTTCTTAGAATACAAACAGAATCCTGTTTAAATATGTTATTAAAAAGCACTCAGTCTGCACTCTCTGATTACAATAGTACATACTGACAGTTTGGCAAAAAGGCTGGACAACACTGTGAGCTCATGTGGCTGCTATGCAACGCAGATCACTGTAAATCTACTGGATAACTGGAGAAAAAGAGCAAACCTCTGCTATGCAAGCCTTCTTTTCTCACATTGGGTTCCCACATCTCACGTACGTCTTTAACGTACGTAAAACGCATGTCTCTAATGCATCATTTTGCTGGAATGTGGGCTCTTTGTTCCCTACCTAGATTAATACAAACTACTGTGTTTATGACAAGATTGCTTTTATCCCAAGTAAACTTGTGCTAATTGTTTAGCATCCTATTGTACTTATCTTTCTCACAAACTCATACTGTGTTTAACCCTGGGATATCTTCTTTTCAACTGCAACTTTTAACCCCAGAAAGGGGGATTGGCACTGCTTTGAACCCTGTGTTATAAAACTCCCTAACTTTGGAGGAATAAGATCCTAGTTGTTCCTAGTTGTACTTCTTAAAAGAATGATGTACAGCAGATGTCTGGGTGAGGTTTAGAATGCATGCAAATCTGCTCTTTTTAAGATGCTTATCAGATGTTTTCACTATCTATTAGAAAGGATACTTTGACATGTATATGTGCTGTGTGGGTTGGTCAAATAAATCCACCCCAGCATTAGGCAATGATGTGAAAACGTGAAGTATAAGTAAGCATAGGGTGTATGCAATGTTAGCAGGCTAACAAGGCGTCAGATTTAGCAAGATCATCAAATTTGGTTGTAATATAATATTCCTTGAGTTATGTTTTGTTATGCTTTCTCCTATTTATCAGCATATGTTACACAAACAGCTTATTTGTTTCTAACTGTGTTTAAAAGAGACACTCTCAGTTCAACAAACTGTTAGCCTTCAACAAACTGCTTACCAAATTGCTTTCAAAAGCCTTAGGACATCTTCACACATTGATCAACAATTATTGATGCTACATTGCAAGTTCATGTGTTCAAAGTACAGTAACACCAGTAATCTTCATGTTTTTGGTAAGATGAATCCAAACAGCTGAATACTGCCAGCCTGAGGAGACTGGTACACATGCAATCACAAATTGTACGAGGAAAACTATATTTTAAGCGTTTTATTTGCAGTTCTGCAGCTCAGCTTTGAAACTACAATATACCTGCTATACGGATTGAGCAGCGGTTGTTATAAACGAGAAAGATAATTCTTTATGAAACACCAAGAAACATATTAAGCACCTCCATAGATAAAAACACACGAGTCACACTGTCATCCTCTTAATTCGACGTGACAACATTAAGTTACATTACCAAAGGATATAAAGCTGCTTGTGTTATTGTGAAGCCGCAGGTTCTTTAAACTGACACTGATTTATTCCGCCCGTATTACAGATGGACCCAATATCTGCATGATGTTTTCGTCCGTCTTCTGTGTGTAATGTATGAACTTCTCTCAGTCTATCGCATCAATGCAGTGTCCGGTTTCAATGCAACTCCCACATGTGGGAAAATGCACAACAGCGTTTAGCAGGGTTGCCAGATTGGGTTAAAATTACCCTTCCAGTCGTTACACACTCCGATGGGACGACCACAAGACAGGAGGTGAAACTATTTCAAAATCATTTCATCATGTATTTACTTACATTTACCAAACCAAATGATTTTAAATATTTCAAGCATAAGTATAAAAAGGTCTGTAACTCCGGTGGGCACCAAATACAATTCAAAAACTGTTTCAAACATCTTACTGGTGTTTGTTATTCATGTTTTACTATGTATATATATATATATATGTATGTATATATGTATGTATATATATATAGATATAGTGCCTTCATCTTGTCCACTCTCTAAACCATGCCACTAGCTCTGCCATCTGTAAGTACATTTACATTTAGTAACATCTGTTAAATCAGTTCATTTATCATCAACACTCTGAATCGTCATTCACTTACCTGTTTAACTGTCTATAGGCAATAAACTTCACCTCTTACGATTTCCACCTGCTGTCTAAGTCTGCTTACCAAACATCTGGTGGCAAACGTGGAACGGTGTATACATGATAAAGTTATATACCCTTACCCTGCACAAGCTGCTGCACAACATCTCAGATGAACAAAGTCATTGGCTTTCATTTTTTGCCAGTATTTTAGGGTCTGTTTATTTTGTTTGCAGTTGTGGAACGTAAAGTCATGACAAAGAATTTTCTGATATAAGCTTTCTGACACAACAGTGAAAGTGTCACTCATGTGGTGCTGTTTCCTATCATCGGGGTGCTCTGACTCTTGTCAGATGTACTCTTTACCCTGTTGTTAAGACTTTTGGGGCCACTTTTTTATGGATTCATACTTCAAGATGCCATTTAATTTTATGTGAAGAGGCATGTAGCAAAGTATGGTGACCCACACTCAGAATTTGTGCTCTGCATTTTACCCATCCAAATGCACACACACACACACACACACACACACACACACACACACACACCCGGAGCAGTGTAGTGCTAGTGGGTGTAGTGGGTAAATAACGCTCTCTGCTGGATAAATAAAGAAAAGGCTACAAATACAAACATTGCAGAAGTGTGTTTTATTCATGTTTACCCTTTTATCCACAAAGATCGATTAAATATAAAATCGTATAATATATGGTATAATATCATCATCCAAATCCTACATGTCATATGTCATTATTGTTTATCACATTATTAAAGTTTAATAATGTAGTTAACTAAATGGGAAGCTGTATTATTTGTGTACAGGATTAATCATAAATCGTTATTAATCTTTCTTTATATGAGAGCGACAAAATTGTTCCAGTGGCTTAAACCAATTTGACAAAATGTAAGTCTGAGCATGAATATCTGACTACACATATAAATCCATATTTACATATTATTTTACATTACATACTTATTTAAAGTGGCCTAAATGTATTTAGCTGTTTTTGCTGCTCGGAGGTGTCATGAAAGCATTTACAAAGCAATTACAGCAGCAGTAACAATTAACATTTA
The DNA here is from genome assembly GCA_036877545.1 of Yasuhikotakia modesta. Taxonomy (NCBI): domain Eukaryota; kingdom Metazoa; phylum Chordata; class Actinopteri; order Cypriniformes; family Botiidae; genus Yasuhikotakia; species Yasuhikotakia modesta. The sequence continues at coordinate 3,475 of JBAJNP010014080.1, read as the reverse complement.
CAGAGCACCCATACTGTAGTTTTAATGCCCATTGTGTTTTTAAATTGACTTTTGAGGAGGCAAAAATAAGAATGAATTTTTTTGGCTCTTTATATTCATTAATATTATATGTATTTTTATTTATGTTAAGAACATAAACAGTTAATCTAATTAATAAAATTCCGATGACGTTTGATGACGAGCTACAATTTGATTGGGTTATTTTGAAAGGTACCGATTGGCTGATGATGATTGGCTATTGCAGCGGAAGGAGGAGAACTTCATTTCCTGTTTCGCTTTTTCCGGTGGGACAGACGGCTTTAAAAGGCGCTGTGCAGCTTGCGCGTGGTTCGGCGTGTTTGGTTTTCAGCTCGGAGGAGAGTTTATGCTGATGGTTTCGTTTGGCATTTCGATAAAAAACGTGCTTGGTTTACCGAAAACTACAGTGGACGAATTGCTGCATCTTGTTTGTCTGCTTGCGTCCCTTAATTCATCCCTTAAGGTTGTTCATTCTCTTTAAACATTATCCTTTTTTTCTGCTAGACTTGAAGCTATTGACTTGAACTTATAGACTGGAAGCTTTAAGTCTGGCCTATCCAAAAGCAGTTTGTGTTTTAGTTTTTCAGTCTTTGCTGCTGGTGATTCTACATAAATTGTTGGAACGAGGACTTTTGCCACCATCCATCTGATTCTTGCTTTTCCTTATGGATCCTAATTTAACATTAATAGACATTATACAGTAATTAAAATGAGTCTTAAAGTATCTAATATTGGTTTTTCAAGTGAAAATATCTGGTTTTAAGCCATTTAGTTTTTAGGCTTTGTTAGATTTAGAAGGTTTTTGAAATGGAAATATCTACATTTTCCAGGTCATTGTTGTCTGGCTCTGGTGCTTATCCAGTTCTTGTGATGTAAGGGGAGGTTAAATGAGATGGCAACATGGAGCAGCAACTTCATCCATATCTTTGCCTGCCTTTTTAAACTGACTTGAGTTAACGTGGCAATGCAGTTTAACACTTTCAATAGAACCATATATTCAGATTCTTTTTCTGTACTTCATATGTAGAGCTGCATTGAAACAAGTTATAAATAAGTTATAAAGTTAAGTAAATTGTTTTGTCTTACAGGAATAAACCACCTGCAAGACAAAAGAATGGGGTCAGGACCATGTTCTGATGCTGCATGTATTGAAAAAGGTCAACCTTTCTGCTCTTATTGCTAGGCCCTCCTGACTGGACTGACATTAATGGGTTGTCATCTACCTCTGTTTCCTCCATCTGCCATCAAAAAGTGACAAGACCATTTTTGTCCTTCCATCTGGATTAACAAACCTGGATTACATCTACCTCCACCTACTTCATATACATTTGCCTTTCAAACTGACTTCAGTCTTAGTATTAACATGTTAACGCTATGCAGTTTAACACTTTCAATAATACTGTATATTTGGATTTATCTGTGATTTGTTCAAAGCTGTTTTGAAACATTGCAAAGTAAATGTTCCTGTAAAACAGGCAATCCACCTGCAAAGACTTGCATTTACATGTATGCATTTGGTACATGCTTTAATCCAAACTTGGTTTACAATGTGGTGAGGGCCATGTTTTAATGCTGCTTTTTTTTGCATTTTTTTTCTTCCCCTCTTAGGATCTCATGAGTCCTGACTAGATGTGCCAATGCTTGGAAAAGCAGCATCCCTTATTTTCCCTGGGTTACATTTAAGTGATTGCAGCAGCCTCTGCCTCTACAGCAGCATCAGTGCCACCTGCCTTTTCAGGAGCAATTCACCTGTAAGGTCTTGGTTCTCACCCCATTATTTTGTCTTAACCATGTCTGAATGCTGTATAATGTATTGGAAAGGATCTAATGTTTTCTGCTGTTTTAGACTGTTAGGATCTCTTGATCCTGTTTAACACATTTGGCATGATCAAGGTGTGTGTGGCGAGTAATCGAGTAACCTTAGATTTAACCTAGATTTTTAACATTTTAATGTCTGCTTTTTTTTGTGGGTTAGTGTCCTAGCTGTTAAAGTGGCAAAACCGTTTGTCCTTGCTTTCCATTTTGGAAAGCTACATCTTTGCCTGCATTTTAAACTGACTTCAGTCTCCTAAGTATTAACATGTTATGGCAATGCTGTTTACAAGCTGTAGCAGCATCTCTTCCACCAGCCTCTTGAGTTATCTGTACAGCAGCTGCAGTAGCATCTCTATTCTATTGTTTACTACCAGCCTGTACAGCAGCTGTAGCAGTTTCTCTGCCACCAGCCTCTTCAGTTATCTCTACTGCAGCTGCTGCAGCAGGACCACCTCTACTTTTTCTGGGTTATGCTTTAAGTGAAATTCTCTTGTATGGTTGACATTTGTATGTTTTGCAGCAGTATTGTTCTTGTTGTTTTTGTCCCACTGTATATCTTGTCCACTTTCCCAATTTTTGTATTTTGGCTGTAATTGATTTGCATATAAATTTGACTTTGTATAGTTTTGCTCACCCTGCCCTTTTTAGCATTGTGATGTTTTGCATGTCCTTCTGCATGTGTTTGCATGTGTGGTCATCTGTCTAGTTTTCATTAATGGTTGTCATCTGTTACTGTCATCTGCCTCTTTAGCAGCAGCAGCATCTCTTTTACTGCTTCAGTAGCAATCAACCTCCAAGATCTTGGTTCCCACCCCATTCTTGTCTTTAATGTATGAATGCTGCATATTGTATTGGAAAGGATCTAATTTTTTCTGCTCTTTAAGACCATTGGATCTCCTCACTGTGCCAAAGCACTTGGAATGATCAAAATGTGTGGTGAGTGAACGAAGCTTTAGATTTGAATGCTGAAATGTGAAACTCTAAATATCTGCTTTTTTTCTGGGATAGGTTAAAGTGGCAATACAATTTTTGTCCTTGGTTTCCTTCTGGACTAACTTACCTGGAGTACATTTCATGTCTGCTTCATCTGCCACATCTGCTTTATCTACATCTTTGCCTGCCTCTCAAACTGACCTTCAAGTACTAACATAATTGCAATGCTGTTAACACTTCAATAGTACTGTATACATTTGAATTCATTTGTGCTTTCATATGTAAAGCTACTTTGAAACATTGACAAGTAATCCACATGCAAGGGCTTAAGACAAAGAAGGTCTAAACGTTTCTGCTCATAATGTTAGGATCTCTGACTGGATGCACTGAAACATTTGTAACGTCCAGGTGTGTATGCTGTGTGATTGAGTAAATGGCTTTAATGCAATTAACTTTAATGGGTTGGTTTTGGCAGGTGTCTACTGCAGCAGCTCCTCTGTACCGGCAGGTGTCTACTACAGCAGATCCTGTGTACCACTTGACTTTTTTTTTCACTTTTTTTTGTTTGTGTGCGCATGTTCATCTGTCTGGTTTTCTTTCTTTTAGCTTTTTTTGGTTTGTGTGTGGTTTTTCTTTTTCCTACCTCTACAACCAGCCTCTACTGCAGCAGCTCCTGTACCACCAGCCTTGTTTCCTTTTGAATTATGCT
>JBAJNP010014079.1:0-11361 GCA_036877545.1 Yasuhikotakia modesta | reverse complement strand
GGTCGTTGCGCAGTGTGAGGAGCAGTGGAGGTTTTATGGAGTGCGATCCGGATAATAAAGGTGGATGACGCAGCAGGTTCAAATACGTCCCCTGACCACAGATAATATTGATTTACATTCATCTCTCAAACATAGGCTGACAGGGCCGCACACACGGATCGATGCATCTACTGTAGGTGTTAGAGAGCGAGGTGAGAGATGGAGAGATAAAGAGATGGAAAGTAAGAAAAGAGTGTGGGAGGGAAAGAGAGAGACTCTGGATTTACATCAGATCCTGAGGAAACCTTTTAAACACTCTGAAAACAAACAGAAAGAATGATTAAACGTTAGAAGCTAGCTTTACATTCTGAAGAAAACATGAATGCTGCTCACTCATGCAAATGTTACATTTCAATGGCTTCGTTGTTGCTAGGGTGTTGCTATGTGATTGCTCAGGTGGTTTTAGAAACCCAGTATTAAACCTCCATCAAACTCATCAAAGGTATTTTTTCACCTTTAATGTCCACCATGCAAATATCAGTCTGATAAAGCAAATATCAAGTTAATTTTAAAATGTAACACCATGCATCAGTTTAGTTAAAAATAAAGTTCTGGTTCTTTGAGAACTGCATAATATAAACATGAAATCAAGTCTTTAATGTTTAAGTGAAGCCATGATGCAGATCTGAAGGATGATGCAGGTGGAGTCAGTAAAGGACAAGCCTCCAGCAGGCAGGAGAAGCAGCGTGTGTTTGGCTAAAGATCTCTCTCACATCCTTCTCCACCTCACCTCCACGTTTGCCTCATTTCTTTTCCAGTTAAACCCACTCTGCACCTCGCAAGCGTCCTCCATCATCCACACAGTCCCTTCCAAACCTCATCCTGTTATCTTTCCCCTCACCTGAGAGACAGGAAGATGGATGAGCTCACGGAGGCCGCCTACAGTACGCTGGCAGGCGTCCACAGCAAACAGGTGAGGCATCGTGCGGCGCGAGCACATTTGATAAAGGATGCTAGCGTAGCGGACACGTGCTCTTGCAGATAACAGCTAATTTATGTGCAGTAATGCAGTGATTCCAAAATGCAAGGAAGGAGAGAACTAACCATACTAAGAAGTTATCGAAAACATTCTAGCAGTAACATTAGTAGAACGGTTTTATCACGTTATATATTATATATTACGTTAATGGAACATCTAAAAATGTTACAGGATTAGCAGATGGTTTAAATGATGGACTCAGCTGAAGGAAACTGAATTAAAAAGCAAACATGCAGCTTAATAACAAACATTATAACAACCTAAATCTCAAAAACATGGAAAAAGAGATCACAACTAACAACTTTAACCTTGTTTTTCTGAGGCAAACACTGGAGGGTTTCCACACACACAGACACACATGCACCACACACACACAGACACACATGCACCACACACACACACACACAGACACACATGCACTACACACACACACACACACACACGCACCACACACACACACACACACGCACACACACACACATGCACCACACACACGACTCAATTCCAGGGGAGCTGCTCATCTGGAACAAAAGAAAGCACAAATTGTCTAATTAATCCCTCACAGCTAATTACACATGAAGGGCAGCAAAACTGAGACATGAGAGAGTTTGATAGAGTTACACCTGACAGCACTTGATCTATATTAAACCTCACACTGATGAGAGCTGTGAGAGGGAGGAAGAAAGGTCAAATGAGGGGACAAAGGTTATATAAAGGTGTGTGCATATATATATAGAGAGAGAGAAAAATAGAGAGAAATACACACACACACACGTATATATACAAACAGTGGAAGAACTGAACCCCTGCAGTCTTTTTTTAATAGCAGACCCCTTTGCTTTACTATCTATCCCATCTGTGCATCTACAAATGCCCACCCTCCTCTCTCTCTCTCTCTCTCTCTCTCTCATTAGATGTGAGCATGTTGTCACATTCAGCAGACACATTAATGCTGCAGTGTCAAGACTTTCATTGACTGCCTGCACCACTGTGTCACACAGAGCAGAAATTAAAGGGATATTTGTGTGTCAGGACATGTCAATGTCTTTGATTTCATGTTCACAGTTTTGCTAATACGCTCTTGTCCTCCCCCTTTGAGATCAGTAAATATAAGCTATTGCGGAATTACAGTAAGTCTCTGTCTACACAAGACCGAACAGCTATAAATAAAGACAACAGGCAAAATAAACACAAATGTTCACAAATGGCGTAAACATGTGAAAGCCAGAGTAACCGTATGTAAACACACACTTCCTGTCAGCCCGGAGAGATTTGTGAGGTCTGCGAATTCATGCAAGAAAGCGATTAGGAGAAAGATTGATAGATAGACATGCGTTATAGATCTCTAAGGGGGAAAATCTTCTATTGGTCGGAGTCGTGCTTCCCACATGAACCATGCAATGCAAACGTGTTTGAGCTGTAAACATACTGACTGTATGAAAACCTGGAGGTTACATTCAAAGTTTATGCCACTTAACACTAAATCACATTATGTTAATGAATAAATCTGCAACGTTTATATTTATGTACGCAAAGTATGAGTCTAAGAGACAGAAGACGCATTTAGATGATAAAAGATCTTAATAATTTGCCTACGTTAGTTTACTGTAAGCTGTTGAATATTACAAATAAATGCTATACAAATACAGCACAGAAATTGGTATGATTCTACAAAAATGGTGTGTCATGTTTCATGAGGCACAAGGCCTCAGTCAGACTCTGTGTGTGTGTGTATGTGTGTGTGTGTGTATTACAGTACTGTGGTCCCGGCTGTGACTTGAGGGAACTGCCATTTACTCAGCAGTAGAAAGACAGTAAAACCTTCAAAACTGTCCGGTGGTTTGAGTTAGAGATCTCCCTGTCCACAGATCCGCCCTAAAGATGCCAGGAGGCTCACGGTCCAGCAAACACCAGCTGCTCACAGACCCACCTGAGCCTCGTGGACCCCCAGAACCATAACAATCTCCCTCAAATCATCTACGGCCTCACATCGGTCGACATGGAAACATCTGTGACGTGGATTTGAGATCCGGCCAGTCATTTTAACAATACCTGAGATACTAAAGTGGTAAAATAGGATGTGCATAACGTTTTATTGGTCTCAGCTGAGCTGGCGAAAATGGTTGACTGCTATGCCTGGTCACACACAATAGCCCACCGCTTTAAACATGCCTCCTGCAAACTGAGGAGAATCAATTTCATGTGCATCTTCCCTAAATGCAACGAATTAGAAGCTGATATTGATTTCTGCTCGATGCTTACCGCTGAGACAAGACTTCCTTTCTGGAGGTGTAACAAACCGGACATCAGTTCTGTGTGAAACTGAGTGGAATCCATACTGCAAGGTTTGAATACCTCCTCTTTTTCTCCAGTATTTTTTACCTCTCTACCTCAATCTCTACCTCAGTGCTATCCAGATTGTCTAATCCAATCAGCATTTAAATGATGGGTTTAACACACGGTGCAGTCGCTCATATAAGGTTATGCTACGATCCCGCCCGTGAGGCAGGAAAACGGAAGCACAAGATTTAATATATTTGACGTGATTTGATCAGACACGGGTGAACATACGTCACATGATGCTAATGGCACAACACAGATGCATGGAAGCAGATGCAATGAATCACATTCTGTTAAAAAAAACAAAGTGTAAGTAATGTTAGAACAGACATAAATACACTATACATTATGAGACATTAGAATGCTATTATGGTCACATGGATATAAAATGTACAAGCTATTAGCACATAAAAATGTCTTGATTTTGTGGTTATGCCTTGGAGATCGTATGTGGAAAAGCTGTAAGGCAGAGTGCTGAACTACAGCTACAGGCATTAGAGAAACCTTAAAAACAAAAATTGTTAGTTGGGTACTTCCTGTCTGAAACTTGTGACCAGAGCACATGGCTAATGGCGGCTCAGCAGTAACACTCGTCTGCCTGTGGGAATTAGCTGAGATCTCTGGCTGACAGCGCTAGACTCCTGTCTCTCTGCTGATTTGTCACCCAGGCTCTCTGTGAGGGAGTCAGGGCATTGGCGGCTGCCTGTAAGGCAATAATGCCAGCTGTGTATGATGAGGGAGGGGGCAAAATAATGGCACTGCCTAAAAAAAAGCCCTTCTAATGCTAGCCGTCAATCAGTCTGGCCAATAAGAAGAGAACAATGTCCTGAGGACGTGTCGTAGGGTGGGCTGTCAGAAAATGCAGTTAGGATGACAACCCCTGGGGCGTTGAGGGAGGGCAAACGGGTGTGAGGTGTGGGGAGAATCTGAAGCCTTGATTTGTTGCATGAAGTGATGGGTCAGAAAAAAAACAAAAAAATCATTGAGGTGCATTCTGGGATAGTGACAGAGAATCCTGGCACTGCAAGACTTAATGACTGGACATGGAGTAAAACATTGACAAACTTGGTTACATACTATACATTCAAGCTTCTTTTTCTATACAAAATACATCTGCGGTTTATACGATAGAAGCTTTACTTATTAGGCCCATAGACAGTCAGTTTACACACCATTAAATGCATGAATGAATGTAGAAAACAGACATATTTCATATTGACCATAAAACTATACTTTGCATACTCTAAATATCTAACTAAGCCCTTCAAACAGCACTACATGTCAAATCATTGCTTATACAATTCTATTTAAACCATGCATTATGTTAAAGGCCTTTATTTTACAGGCCAGCCTGTTATATTTACACACCAAAGCTAATTTATAATGTTATTGTATGTTTGGTGAGTGTTGATTTTTGACTCTGGGTCTTAGTGTTACAGACCTCTACAGCTAATGACATGTGGTCATGAAAACCCTTCCCAGGACGCATTGCAGTCAAGCCCCCTGTAGCCGGTAGCTTCTAACGAAGGGCGTCTAATGCACCAGCCTGCTGGTAATTAATACGCGCGGTCAAACGAGTGCAGTGGTAAAACACATCTGCTCTGCCCCGTCTCTCCAAACACCCAGAGCCTCATTAGCCTGTTGCGTCGCTACAATAATTTTCACATTATCCAAACACCACAATCAAACCAGTCTGAGAAAATCAAAGTGGAACATTATTAAGATAAAACAATACAGCAGAGATGTTTCTGTCCACAACGTTCAGAGACTACAGCTGGCCGCTGGTGCCATGACAACACCGACCGGTGTGATTACCTTAGCTCTCCGCTGAGAGAAATGTGAGCGCCTTTGAAGAAAGCAGCCAATTTTGAATCAATGATAGGATTTTCTGAAATGATATAAAAAGCAACGAAATCAACAGTTATGAAGAACTATGATGTGCTTTGAATTCTTTCACCCCGAGGAGAGAGAGAAAAACAAAGAGTGAGAGAAAGAGAGAGGAGGATTAAAAGCAGAGATTGACCTGAAGGAAACAGAGCTGTTTCTCATTTAATGAGGTTCTCCGCAGGCTGCTCAGCCCAGGCCTGTAAACACACTCCTACTGCTTCTGTTTGCCAGTGTGTGTCTGCTGAGAGGAACGCAGCAAGAGTAAGTTGAGAAAGTTTGTAACAATCTTTTAATCATAAACACAACACAAGGAAATCAATGAGCACACCTATCACAACACAAACCCAATGATGTGTTTTTATATGAGAGGACACACAAACAGGCACCGAATGGAGCTGAGAGATCCTGTTACCGATGACTGTAATGTTGACCGCAGGGGCCTTCATTAAATCAGCAGTTACTGGAATAGAGAGACGGGGAGAGGAAAGACGGATGTGAAGATCGGGCCTCGGGGGACGGCTGCAAAATAAAGGACGGCCGAGAGGTGGCGAACACGTTTTTCCAGGTCATTCGGGTCAAGGGACGAACAGGAAGGACAAAACAGGCATTTGTTTGGGGCACCCAGAGGACGTGTGTCAATCTCTCTATTTTAAACTTCACTCTCTTTAATTTCTTTTGAGTGGCTGCTGACATAACAAAGCAGAAGTGAAAACGTTAACTAGCAGATGTAAAGGCGGAGTTAACATGGGCTGCAGAACATGCAAATTAACCTCAAATTAACTTCTGTAGCCAAATGTGCAGCAAACTACACTGATCAATCAGGGCTGCTTTAAACAGACTGTAGTCACACCTCACTTCCTCCAAGCTGGTGGGGGTCGACCAACACCCCTCTTTTCATCTGTCTGTCAACGTCTGATAAACGCTCACCCCCTGAATATCTCCATTAAACGGGTCTCTATCGGGGACGCAGGCCGTTTAAAGCCCCTCTATTAGCATTGCAATTTATGACCAGACAGCGCGGACCGCCCGCTCAGCTCCCATGAGAATCGGATCCATTCACAGCAGATTAGTTCAAATTGAGCAAATCATGTGTACGATGATTAGAGGAGCGTAAAAATATCATTTCAGTTGTCTACTAGCTACAACGGCTGCTTTACAAAAAATACACTGAATTTCACATATGCAAAAACACAATCAAATGTGACGTGCTTTTGGAAATTTCATGAGAATCCCATGTTAAATGTGGAAACATGTTTATCATATGTTTTTGCACACAGGAAGTTGTGTATCTTCTGTAAGGGTTTTCACAGATCAATCCTACAAACGCCTGGCTGGATTTCAGCAACACACAGAAGTTTCTTAATGAGCTTCTGACAGAACTTTTGCAATGACGAAGTACAGATTTAGCAAGAACGTCCCAAAAATGTAAACAAGAGTCTGTCTAGACGCAGGTCGATTTAAACATAATGAGATTTTGAGACTCAAAAACCAAAGTTACTTTTAAAAGCAGGAGAAAAACAAGCCTTAGGGCAAGCCAAAAAACACACGTAACTAAACAACACTTGCTCGGTTGACTCTGCATACATTTGTGTCACTTACAAATCACAGGAGACTCTATATGAAGGAGCGAGACTTCTAGTGGCTTTTGAGAGCTTTGTTTTGGTGTATCTGTGTTTTGTGTGGCATGCACAGGTGCGTCCAGAATGCTGTCTGATAAGATGGAAATTATTTTTATTTTTTTAAACGCACTCCCCCAACCATTCACATACACAAAGAAACAGCTAGACTGTGACCAAATTTCTATTTCTTTTTAAATTACAGGATGTCTGCAATAAGTGATTTGGAGAGATTAGACTTTAATGCACTTTCAATAAGCGTTTCAAAGATAAAGACAGTAAGCCCGTGTCTGCAAGGGTCAAAGAGAAGCAGATATGAGATTCAGGACAAGATTTCTTCCTTCTTTAGATGCTGCAAGGCCGTCCCCTAAAGACGAGCGCAAAACAATAAAAATAAACTACTCAAGTACAACTGACCATCACCAGCCATGTAATACAACAAACACCTCCACAAATGTCTGGATACACAATCCAGTTCACACACAAAAAATAATAAATTCATAAATAACAAACAAGTCTGAACTATTGTAAGAATCATAATATATCAATACAAGGCAGAGATCTAATACAACCAACGATTTCTTTATTTCCCAGTATGAGAAATTTTGATTTAAAAATAAAAATTGAGGCAGGAGTTAGGCTCACAGAATCATAAAAGTTTAAATAGAGTTACGTTTATTGGATCGTAAAAATCAAGCTTTGAGGCTTATTGGAACGTTCTTACAACATGGAAAACATGACTTATAAGCTACTGAAAGCCAAGATCAAGGGAGGAAATGTAACTGTACAGGTCTACAGAGATTCACAACCTTCTCCTCAATGATCATCTGTCTCAGGTTCCTGTCTAAGTCTACGAAGATCTTCACCCTGACACTGAGAGAACCTCTTGAGCTCTTCTGCTGAGAACAGGACAGAACAGAGGGGTAACTGCGACCATCTGCACTATTCTAAGCTGCCAGGGGCATCTGACACTGTTAGCAAGACCACAGAAAAAAAGAAACGCTGCATAGATGTTGTAGGAGTGGAGAGGTCTTCACAAATCACAACCACAACAGAGGCAGAAGAAAAACAGAACTGGCAGATGTAGTGACCCTTTTAATATAATGACTGCAAACCCCTGAGGCAAATATAAGTGTTGTTGTGGAGCGCATGAATTGCATAGGTGTGAAAACATATGGTTTGGAAATGCCATGAAAATCATGAAGAAGAGTGAGTGACAGATGCAACAGACTCCCAGAGCTGCAGGTGAGAGCCCCAGCCAGGTGTTGACATCCTCCACACACAGCAGCCCAGCACTTTCCAGACCCCATCCAGGGCTGACCTTCAGCGGGGGTCCCGGGTCCGTCACCCCAGCCGCATCTCGGGAGGAGCCTGCAGATTATGTAGCATTAGAGGCTGAGATCTGGCAGCTGCAGCGCAACCGCGCAATGAATTGTTTCTCTGCCAGCATTAGTGGCGGCTGCAAGCAGACGGCTGCGCAAACACACGAGGCCTGTCGTCTGGACAGAGGGCGAGACAGACAATGTAAAGTTTACACAATTTCCACCTGTGCCACAAAAAAACAAATAAATAATTCAGGCTTTCTGGTGAAAGAAACGACAGAGCGTCAGGAAAACAGCATGATGGGACTCTCAAAACAAATTCTAATAAACCCATCTATGAATAGACTTTCATTTCAGCTGTGCTTCAAAAAGGGAAAAAAATAAAGAGAAAACAGAGCAGATGTGAGCAGAGGGGTGATCCATTTGAAACAGGACATTAAAACTTTACTGTACCTGAAAGCTTTTAGTTGCCTCTGGCTACAGAAATCTCATTACTTTGGTCCCTTGTGTCTCACTACGGGCCAAAACAAAACCAAGATGGCTCTCACATCAAAGAGTTGAGTAATGCCAGTGAAGTGGGGCCATTATTATTGTGCTTTGGTAAAACAGCTTGAAGTACCAGAATGCTCCGTGTACGACGCTGTCTAGATTTCACAGTCTTCTGACAGGAAACCTTGGGGTCTCTGGTGGTCTTTAATGTTGACTGCAGGGACTCCAAGATCTCAGTATGGTGTGAGGAGCATTTCTGATGGCTGATTTCATTCTTGCTAAAAAAGGCTTTTGAGGTTTTTGTACAAGTTTGCTGTCCTCTCCAAAAATATCAGCATTTGCAGTGAGCATTTTCACCCTGATCTGCAGTTTTTGACCTCTGAGGTCTGGCACACAAGTTAAACTTTCTCTCCCAAAGAGTCAGAATGTCTGAGTAAAGACCACCAAACGCATTTTTGTACAGATTATAAATTATTGGTTATAAATGATCATCATGAGTTATGCGTGTGCTGACCTCTGCTCATCAAAAAATGTACATTGTTTAAAATGATGTAAATACACGTGTGGGAGAAAGATCAGCACAAACGTACAACAGCTAATAATGTTCCTCTCTGGAAATGGCGCTAGACTACGAATGAATAATGAAACCCTCAGAATAGGTTATTAAACTCCATACTACTAACTAATTCTAAACCACCCACTCAGACAAGGGCTCCTAAGGTTATGCTCACCAACTAGAAAAAATGTGGCAGAGGGATAATAACTTATTTAGGCCAAATCAAAGAGACAAGTATTTAAAAACTCACCGCAGACATATTTCCAGGCTGTCCTTTCCTAAAATAACACAGAAAACATACGGCAAAATATCGCACTGCAAGCAAATATTTACATCATCATACAATACATTTAAATGACACACTTGTCAGTACACGACACGTGCTCCCATCAAATCGAACCCGCAACCTTTGCTCTGCTAACACAATGCTCTACCAACTACGAAACAAGAACACAAGGAAACACATAAATATGTAACAGGAGAAAATATCATTTCCTAACCAATAAATATTTCTTGAATGCTGAAAAAAACTGCAATACACAAAAGTGCAACTTAAGCCATGTGAGGACGACTAAAGGTGCTATAAAACACGTTATCCCACACTGTCCTGACTGTACAAATACTGTAAAAATATAACCAGAACACACGGGTAAAGGCCTAAAGCTGAACAATAAACCACAGCACAACACAAGGTGCACACGACAGTGAAATAACATTCATTCCACCCCGGATCACTCCCCTGCCGAACGTGTCACGCAGAAATGAGCAGTTGTGTTTAGTGGCGAAACAAAGGCAGGACAGGGGACTCACAAACTCAAGCTGTGACGTGTGGTGAAACACAATCGCTTTCAGTGTGCAGCTATTGTAACCAACTTACAGATGTTCAAAGTCAGAAATATGTTTTTATTTTTACATTTACATTATAATTTGGCAGATATACATTCAAGAAATAAAAAAATTTGGCAGAAACAGTCTGTGTTTAATTTGGCACGGGGCGGACAACACATCCTTCAGGCCGTATTCTCACTGAGAAAACAATGATTTAATGAACGCTACACTCAGCTATGAATCTGTAAGATTTAAATAAATCTACAGTGAGCAGTCTGGTCTGACCATCTGGAGGGGGTGTTGGCGAGGGGGTGCGTGACTGGGCATCAGATCACAATGAAGGTCTCAGGAGGCACACGAGGGGTTAACCTCCACAAAAACAAACAGAGAATCGCCTCACAGTGAAAAAACTCAGCACTGCCTCTGGCTGCACCAGCCTTCTGACGAACAACAAGCCCCTCGCGGCACAATGACCACCCGGTACTTTCCACGAGTCTTTGATGTGCCTCACACGCTGTAAAGAGAAGCTCTTCTGTCATGCTGTCCACCATCACGCTGAGATAATTGAGAGTTGAGAGACAAACCATAAGGCTCTTGGCACTTCACACCAGTGGCATCACCGCGCACACACACCCTTAAACAAGACGATGAAAGCGCAGGGAGGCGTAACATCCAAAACTAAAGTTATGAAAGTCTTTTTTTGATAACTGCATTTCCCTCTTTATTTGATCTGGTACCACTCATCTCTGTTTGCCAGGCAAAAGGTGATGTAATGGCAGCCTTAAAAACAATGTGAAAATAACAGCAGTGATCAGAGCTAGCATGCTAACAACCAAATATTAGATGTCTTTCATACACAATCTAGGACTAAACAAAACATAAAACAGACTGGTCACTATCTGACAACGGTTTCATGATGTTAACCAAACCAGAGCACATATTACAAATATAAAAATCACAAATTATATGAAATATTATAGCACATAGTGTGAAGACTAATGGACTGCAGGGAAACTGACTAAAGCTTCATCATTATAAAAATGAATGGGTATTGGTGAACAGAGCTGTCAGTCAGCAGGCCTGAGGAGCGGTGGAGTGTGTACTTAAGAGAGTTAGTGAGGAGCACTAAGGGCACAGGTGTGTGTACTTCTCTATGGCATCTCTCACCAGAACAACAGAGCAGCCGGGCTGTTATTATTGCTGCCTGCAAGAACAGACCTACAGGTGACAAATGAACAGAAGTTGAGGAAGAGCCACAGTTTAGCACCCACAGTATGGGATCGAAAGAGAGAGAGGTAGGGAGGG